>CM060916.1:692503825-692683825 GCA_030737875.1 Allium sativum | reverse complement strand
TGCTCTAAATTTGGTATCCCCGGAGCAAGTGTAAATTTGCTAACTTCTTGGGGATTGGTGCTTGCCATTTTCATCTTCGGGTCAATGTGAATCGGGCATTCGGGACTTGGCAATGGAATCACAAAGCACCAGAAAATAGAAGATGCGAGATCAATGTAATTTGGGATGGGGCATTTGGAAGTGGATTCGAGGAGAATCTGAGGATAAGATGGCTAAGGCATGGGAGACCGGTACCGATCCCGGGCTCGGCACCGATCCCCGAGAGTATTTTTAGAGCCTCGTTCCCTTTTGGGCGGTGGTCCCTGCACCTACTGCTTCTCATCTATAAATACCCTATTTCGGAACAGAAAGGGGATTGGCTTCTTTTGGGTTGGGCTTCTTGGACTTAGAGAACTTTTTGAAGACTCTTTAATGGTTACTTGGACTATTGGATCTCTTTGGGCATTTGGATGCTTTTATTGGCTCTAAGCAAAGATTTTTCTGTAGTAACCCGAAAATCCGGGGGAATTTGAGCTGACTAAATAACACAAGTCCAACCCCAAATTACACTGGAAATTCAAGAAACTAATAGAAAGAAGACAGAGGGTGAGAATAGATAGGGTAGAAACTTAGAATAGAAGAAGAAGAAGAACATAGAACATCATCAGAGTAACACGAATCTCACAGCGGAACGAATAAAATATAACATAACTTTTGAAATACAAAGTTATAACTGTTTATACATACCATTTTCAGAGTACAACATATAACATCACAGCGGAATAAATAATAGCTATCGACTGCTGAAGCCTCCTGCTCCAAGCTCTTCAAGTAAACCTGTAAATCTTGACTCTTGACTGCCCGTACAAATTTAGGCACCCAAGAGTTTAGGGAAAACAAAATAAACTCCGGGTCAGTCATGTGACTGGTGTGAGTAAACTCAAATCATTTTAACAGGTATATGATATCTCATAAGACCACGCCGTGAATACGGAATGGGTTTTTCCCTTATGAGAATCCAAACATCTTTGAAAAAAACAATATCATTCTGATATTATAATAATGTCTAAGTACAAATAAATATCAATCTAGCAGAAACGCTTGCATCTCACGTTACTACATATATAGTATACAATCAAAACCGCAAGCACGTATTGGAACTAGAATTCCAACTGGCAAGGTATGGGATCACCTTCCGACAGTGTATCTCTAGAGAGGAATACACCGGGTTCAACAAGAACATCTTGCAACCCAGGCTAAACATGACCGGCCCCTCATTTCGTTTGAGAGTACCGAATGTATTATCACCAACGGTTGGGATCAGCAACCGTTTCCTGAAAGAGACAGCATCAACAATAGATTATAGAAATGAATGGAACTCTAGATCAGGTGACAATACACCCTACTTGGCAGCTAACCACTTAGTCATGCGACCTGCCCGATTTTATACCCTTTCCTGGATGTGAGGCCAAAGGTCATAACGTACCCTTTTATAAAATCTTCATTTGCTTTGAATGCCACATCGTCATATCCTTTAAATCACAAATTGATTTATCCAAAAATAACACGGGTATACAGCTAAGAGAAACTAATTCCTCCGCCACCAAACGTGAATACGTTTGAAGAGATCAACTTATGCAATCTATCAGATATACTATGTCAGACCTTCGTCCATACAAGTTGTCCTGGGACTGGACAAACCGAAGGCACTATTCAGTACATCCATCTTAGGCACTGTTATCTAAGACTTATACAATAGACCTTGCACTTTGACTCCGTCTTCAATATATTCAGCATACTTGATTCGCAACGCTTATGCCAATACGGAGTGGTTCTTCGGATAATAATCCAACCGGTCTCTCCATATTAACAACGTAAAATGGTCAAAACATTGATAGTCTGTGATTTAACTATCAAAGAAAAACTAGTGTGCAAACAACGATATTATTTCCAGATGGAAATTATATCGATCAATCATCAAACAACTTTTATCCTTTAAATTAATTTATCATTTATTTATCTTATTTGTCATTTCCTGTTTCCCTATATTCAACATTTCCTTATTTTCTAAGTTTAGAAAATATATGTTATTAACACTGGAAAACATTTCCAGTTCTTGTTTTCTATACTAGAAAACGATTCTGATTCTTCTTTTGAAAAACATTTCCAAAACTCTTACATTGGACTTAGATAGATGTTTAAACAAACCACCGCGATGCCAACTCAAACCCTTACACTTATTAACTACATTCACTTAATCATCCTTTTCTATCAAACCTTATCCATTCCTTAGTTAAGAAGGAAGTCAATCAAGTTGGGGTAGAACTTCCACTCAGACCTTAACTGAACAACGTTTTAACTTTGGGATAGACAAGATTTATCTTTTAAAACTTTAACAACTTCCTTACTTAACCTTTCTTTCGAATAATTACATTCGGTTAACTCTTTTAACTCTACTCAAATAAACTATATTCAATTAACTCCTTTAGATTAACTCTATTCACTTAACTCTATTTGGTTTACTCTATTTGGTTTACTCTATTCACTTAACTCCTGTCGAATAAACTATATTCGATAACTCCTCTAACTCTATTCGTATAAACTATAAATATCTAGATTTGATAACTCCTTTCGAATAAATAGATTCGATAACTCCTTTCGAATAACTAGATTTGATAACTTCTTCTCGAATAACCAATATTCGATAACTTCTTCTTGAATGAACTATATTCGATTTCTCTTCTCGAATAAACTATATTCGATTTCTCTTCTCTTCGAATAAGTGATATTCGATAACTCTATTCGATTAACTCCATTTGGATAACTCTAATTAGTTAACTCTAACTCTAACTGGTCAACCCTCAATGATTAACTCTAACTGATTAACTCTACTGATTAATTCTAACTGTTTAACTCTAACCGGTCAACCCTAACTGATTAACTCTGACTGGTCAACCCTATTTAATAACGTTTGTTTATTTATAAAGATTTACTTTTAGTAACGGTTCTTCACTTTATAAATGTTCTCTTTAATAATGTTACGTCACTTATACAAGTGTTGTATACCCATTCTATTTGAAACAATCGGTGTTAAAACCAATATCTCTTCCCTATATAAGTTCAGTCTTATATATCCCATTTATCCAATGATAAATATTTTAAATTAATTTATAAAATATTATTTATAAATTAATCTTCTTAATTTATCTGTTAAAAACAGATTTCCATATTCTATTCAGTTTCCAAATATTTTCTTTATAACTCTATTTATTTCCCAAATAAATATTCCTCCTTCTATTCTATTTGTAAATGGTTTACAAATATTTCATTTGTAATTGTTGTACAAATATTTCTCTTTCTGTTTCATAATTATTCCCTAAATAAATATTCCTTTATTTTATTTATTTTCTCAATAAATATTCCTTTATTCTATTTATTTTCTAAATAAATATTCCTTTTATAAAACTCTGTTCGTTTTATAAATCCTTGCCCTTTTCTTCCTATTTGCTTCCTAAGTAAATAATCCCTTTATAATATCTTATTTATCTAACCAATAAATATCTCATTAAATTATCCTATTTATTTAATAAATAAATATCTCATTATCTTATCCTATTTATTCAACAAATAAATATCTCTGTTAATATCTCCTATTGATTTCCAAGTAAATAATCTCTATTAATATCTTATTGAATTTCTAAGTCAATATTACCTTTATAACTTATTCAGTTTTCTAATTCAATATCCTTTGTTTAACTTATTCAATTTCTAAATGAATAATCTCTTTTTAATATCTTATTCAATTTCTAAATGAATAATCTCTTTTATATATCTTATTCAATTTCTAAATGAATAATCTCTTTTATTACTTAATAAATATCTTATTCAATCTCTAATTGAATAACTCACTTTAAAAATATCTTATTTATAAAGATTTCCCCTTTTTAAATAATTCTACTCAACGTACCTCCTATTTAAAAATTTTCCATCTTTAAATATTTCTATTTATAAATATTCTATTTTTAAATATTCGATTTCCAATATTCCGGTGTGTTATGGTGTTTAACATATCAAATTTCGATGTCCAATATCGTCCATACACACATAATCAACAACAGGTGATAAATCACATCATATATCAAAATATATATAAAAATCAATAATATAACTATTGAGGAATCCAGTCGGATTCCTCCAACCTGTTTCCCTGCATCCACAGATGTTATACAATAAAATTAACATCACTTTCAATTTCATATGATATATTCTGATAGACAGAATCAATATAGAAATTTAACTAACTGACTAACAGTTAAATCAAACGATCAACACACAGTCAAACAGACAATATTTAACAGTTCTAAAAATACAACATGAAAAATATAAACTGTTCAGAGTTAATGAGATTTACTCACAGTTGCGCGTTTACCGTTAAATAACGGTTTGCTTTCGTTGATTTGAGTCGGACAATTTATTTCGCCATAAATTGTAACTGGCTCCGTTTCACCCGCGGTCAGTCTCATTGTGTTCCTCCCATCCATACGATCCCAACGGATCTGAGTTTGCAAAATTCCAATATCGTATGATATGGTTATTGATTTTTGAAGTTAATACAACATTTTAAATTTAAAACTTTAAATAAAATGACTTGGGCCTTTACCACAATTTAGCCCAATTTTCATTCTTTGATACCAGACCCGCCTCCCCCTTTAACCCGTTCTTCCCCAATCCATGCTACAGGAACCCGACTCCTTCTCAAGCCATTTCAGAAACTTCGACGTGATCCCCTGCCTTCATTCCTCAATGGAAATCCACGCGCCCAACGTCGTTCGACTCCTTGTCGAAAACTCTTCAGCCTCGGCTCCATCAGGTGGAGCTCGAGCTCCCTTTTCCTTGCTGCGTCGACAGCAGTTCTACACGCACAGAAGAAAAAGTGCGACATCAATGCACTTCAAATTCCACCAAACTCCACCACTCGATGCTACTCCGCAAACCAAACTCAGCTACAAACCCTAAATTGCGAATTAATGCCTCAATAAGCAAAGGTCCGAAACCCTAAAACAACCAGGACCCGTTGGAAAATTAGCAGCGAAGAACAGTTGTTCGCATCTCACCAAAATACATATCTGAACGATGAGCATACCAGGGTGAACCCGAATATTCATGAATCAAGATTTATAGGAATTGTTATGAATTTCTTTTGATTTTAGGAGGTGGCGCCATGTTTTGCTGAAGAGAGAAAAAGAACGGCGGAGTGTTTGACCAAATGAAGATTGAAATTAGGTTAAAACATTGTTAGGGGGTATTTATAATATTTTCAAAAATATCTAGATATTTTTATAAAAGGAATATTCCCGGTATATTCTCCTTTATATATTCATTTTGATTTTTCTAAAAATTCTCGTGATTACATATGATACCCAAAAATCACGAAACTGGACATGCAACTACAGTTCGACCTTACGGTCCCAACGAAACTGGTTTCGTCAAATTCCGACTCCGTATGCTCCCACAGCGTATTTTTAACCGTCGAAATACTGACTATTTCTCACTCTAAAAATCCGTACGGCCACACACTGACTCTAAAAATCACGAAACTGGAAATCTAACAATAATTTGACATTGCGGATCCAACAAGATTAGTTTCGTCGAAAACGGAGGTCGTATGAAAAACTGGCTATTTTCCAAGCACTGAACTGACCTTTTAAATATATAAATATATTTAAATATTATTAAATTTAATATTAATAAATTAATATTCTCGTATATATCAATAGATGATGTCGTACGGCTCCAGAATCTCCTGTTAGAATTTATGACTTGATTTTCAGAATTCTGATTTGATCGATATCCAGTTCGTATCGAAAAAATCGATTTATAACGTATATAAAGCATCGCAAATTATAAAGGAAATCCATAGCGACTTTTCTAAAATTTGATTTGGACGTAACTCAAAATCTACACGACGAAATTCAGATTTTTCTGTTCCATTAGAAAAATATACTCTACCAGCTCCACGCGTTTCTTGTTTCACAGAAATCCGATTTAAAACGGACCCTGTATTTCCAGTTGAAGTCTGAATCGCCAAAACGCGAACTGCCGCGCCGTTTCGAGCTCGATTATAATTATATTATAATTATACGTTTCAAACTGACGTCGATTGAATATATTCGTCAATATAATTCAACTCTAAGCTGAATTACATCTTAGGGATGACCCAATTCACATTATATTGTAAATTCACTATTTCTGATTATTTCTGATTATTTCTGAATTAAATATATTATTTAATTAATTAAATATTCATTATTATTTAATTCAGGTCATCGATATCGCCAAATCGATATTTTAATAATTAAATTAATTAATTATTCAATAGCTAAAAATACGGGTCACTACAATCTTCCCCCCTTAATAAAATTTCGTCCTCGAAATTGCTAAGCTAGAGAAATGCTACCCACTCTACTGACTAGATTCAAATATCTTCTGGTTTTACTTTTTAACTTCCATTTCAATTGAATCAATTTAATTTCAATTCAATTATTAATTCTTTCCGACTTACTAAAATTTCCAAAAATCATGAAAATTTTCTAACGCCTTAAATTTTCGGAAAATTTCACCATAACCTCCTTTGTACCGGGAGCATCGGGAAAATCCCCAAACTGCCACACAGGCCTCTCCAATCCAAAAGAAAATCAAACAGCCAAGCGGCTTGCCAATTCGGCTCATAAAACTCCAAACTCATATATAAATATAAACTTGTACCTTTTTGTCGGGCATACCATTATATCCCTTCCATCTGTTACCAATTCAATATATACCAATGTCATACCAATCCAATCAAACTCAAATCGATTCATTCTCAAATCCAACTCATTTGCTTATACTCAAGTCAAATTCCATTCAAACTCTAATGTCAAATTTCAAACTCTTAACTCATCAATGAAATTCCATTCCGGATTATTTTCCAATCAAATCTGTCTTTATTAACTTAGTTCAAGTTAAATTTAAATTTATTTATTCATTTATACCATCTCAATCTATTTAACTTCATTAGTTAAATTTTAAGTCCAGAAATTTAAAATTCCCGAGTTCATTCCAAATCAATTTGAAATCATAACACCAATTCAAAACATTTGAATTTCTAAACCACTTGTTTTCTCAAAACAATTCAAAAACAAAATCTTTGGTAGTAATCCGTCACTTACAAACTCGAAAATGAACACCGATGATGCACCATCGGAGTTTATTTTCCAGCGAACAATTGAGTTCAATACTATATCACTTTCAGATTGAAAAACATTTTCAAGATCTCCCAGGAACTTAAAATTTCCTTATTTTAATTCCAAATCTGATTTAAATCCAGATTTAATTCATCTTATTTCATATACTTCCTTATATGAATTCTGATTAGTTATTTATAATCATTTCACCATTTTATAATCTAATTCGATTATAATAACAACCAACATAATCAATATACTATATCGAAATATATTCGGGTAAAATTATTACATTTACCCTCTTTCAAAACATACCATGTCGGTTCATCGTATTCGTGTGTTTGGTAACCCCTATCGATACAGTGGATCAAACTGATCGACCAGAATTCACAAACTACTCAACCAATAAATCTCCACAATATAAAATCATTTTAATATTGAATAACAAATACGTTCACTCGTATATATACTCTCAACTCAATCTAGGATATTACTGATCCCATCTCTACTGAGTCACGCCACAGAGCCAAGGTAATTACTTAACCTTATGCTCTGATACCAACTGTAGTAACCAGAAAATCCGGGGGAATTTGAGCTGACTAAATAACACAAGTCCAACCCCAAATTACACTGGAAATTCAAGAAACTAATAGAAAGAAGACAGAGGGTGAGAATAGATAGGGTAGAAACTTAGAATAGAAGAAGAAGAAGAACATACAACATCATCAGAGTAACATAAATCTCACAGCGGAACGAATAAAATATAACATACCTTTTGAAATACAAAGTTATAACTGTTTATACATACCATTTTCAGACTACAACATATAACATCACAGCGGAATAAATAATAGTTATCGACTGCTGAAGCCTCCTGCTCCAAGCTCTTCAAGTAAACCTGTAAATCCTGACTACTTGACTGCCCGTACAAATTTAGGCACCCAAGAGTTTAGGGAAAACAAAATAAACTCCGGGTCAGTCATGTGACTGGTGTGAGTAAACTCAAATCATTTTAACAGGTATATGATATCTCATAAGACCACGCCGTGAATACGGAACGGGTTTTTCCCTTATGAGAATCCAAACATCTTTGAAAAAAACAATATCATTTTGATATTATAATAATGTCTAAGTACAATTAAATATCAATCTAGCAGAAACGCTTGCATCTCACGTTACTACATATATAGTATACAATCAAAACCGCAAGCACGTATTGGAACTTGGATTCCGAATGGCAAGGTATGGGACCACCTTCCGACAGTGTATCTCTAGAGAGGAATACACCGGGTTCAACAAGAACATCTTGCAACCCAGGCTAAACAAGACCAGCCCCTCATTTCGTTTGAGAGTACCGAATGTATTATCACCAACGGTTGGGATCAGCAACCGTTTCCCGAAAGGGACAACATCAACAATAGATTATAGAAATGAATGGAACTCTAGATCAGGTGACAATACAACCTACTTGGCAGCTAATCACTTAGTCATGCGACCTACCCGATTTTATACCCTTTCCTGGATGTGAGGCCAGAGGTCATAACGTACCCTTTTATAAAATCTTCATTTGCTTTGAATGCCACATCGTCATATCCTTTAAATCACAAATTGATTTATCCAAAAATAACACGGGTATACAGCTAAGAGAAACGAATTCCTCCGCCACCAAACGTGAATACGTTTGAAGAGATCGACTTACGCAATCTATCAGATATACTCTGTCAGACCTTCGTCCATACATGTTGTCCTGGGACTGGACAAACCGAAGGCACTATTTAGTACATCCATCTTAGGCACTGTTATCTAAGACTTATACAATAGCCCTTGCACTTTTACTCCGTCTTCAATATATTCAGCATACTTGATTCGCAACGCTTATGCCAATACGGAGTGGTTCTTCGGATAATAATCCAACCGGTCTCTCCATATTAACAACGTAAAATGGTCAAAACATTGATAGTCTGTGATTTAACTATCAAAGAAAAACTAGTTTGCAAACAACGATATTATTTCCAGATGGAAATTATATCGATCAATCATCAAACAACTTTTATCCTTTAAATTAATTTATCATTTATTTATCTTATTTGTCATTTCCTGTTTCCCAATATTCAACATTTCCTTATTTTCTAAGTTTAGAAAATATATGTTATTAACTCTAGAGAACATTTCCAGTTCTTGTTTTCTATACTAGAAAACAATTCTGATTCTTCTTTTGAAAAACATTTCCAAAACTCTTACATTGGACTTAGACAGATGTTTAAACAAACCATCGCGATGCCAACTCAAACCCTTACACTTATTAACTACATTCACTTAATCATCCTTTTCTATCAAACCTTATCCATTCCTTAGTTAAGAAGGAAGTCAATCAAGTTGGGGTAGAACTACCTCTCAGACCTTAACTGAACAACGTTTTAACTTTGGGATAGACAAGATTTATCTTTTAAAACTTTAACAACTTCCTTACTTAACCTTTCTTTCGAATAATTACATTTGGTTAACTCTTTTAACTCTACTCAAATAAACTATATTCAATTAACTCCTTTGGATTAACTCTATTCACTTAACTCTATTTGGTTTACTCTATTTGATTTACTCTATTCACTTAACTCCTGTCGAATAAACTATATTCGATAACTCCTCTAACTCTATTCGTATAAACTATAAATATCTAGATTTGATAACTCCTTTCAAATAAATAGATTCGATAACTCCTTTCGAATAACTAGATTCGATAACTTCTTCTCGAATAACCAATATTCGATAACTTCTTCTTGAATGAACTATATTCGATTTCTCTTCTCGAATAAACTATATTCGATTTCTCTTCTCTTCGAATAAGTGATATTCGATAACTCTATTCGATTAACTCCATTTGGATAACTCTAATTAGTTAACTCTAACTCTAACTGGTCAACCCTCAATGATTAACTCTAACTGATTAACTCTACTGATTAATTCTAACTGTTTAACACTAACCGGTCAACCCTAACTGATTAACTCTGACTGGTCAACCCTATTTAATAACGTTTGTTTATTTATAAAGATTTACTTTTAGTAACGGTTCTTCACTTTATTAATATTCTCTTTAATAATGTTACGTCACTTATACAAGTGTTGTATACCCATTCTATTTGAAACAATCGGTGTTAAAACCAATATCTCTTCCCTATATAAGTTCAGTCTTATATATCCCATTTATCCAATGATAAATATTTTAAATTAATTTATAAAATATTATTTATAAATTAATCTTCTTAATTTATCTGTTAAAAACAGATTTCCATATTCTATTTAGTTTCCAAATATTTTCTTTATAACTCTATTTATTTCCCAAATAAATATTCCTCCTTCTATTCTATTTGTAAATGGTTTACAAATATTTCATTTGTAATTGTTTTACAAATATTTCTCTTTCTGTTTCATAATTATTCCCTAAATAAATATTCCTTTATTTTATTTATTTTCTCAATAAATATCCCTTTATTCTATTTATTTTCTAAATAAATATTCCTTTTATAAACCTCTATTCGTTTTATAAATCCTTGCCTTTTCTTCCTATTTGCTTCCTAAGTAAATAATCCCTTTATAATATCTTATTTATCTAACCAATAAATATCTCATTAAATTATCCTATTTATTTAACAAATAAATATCTCATTATCTTATCCTATTTATTTAACAAATAAATATCTCCATTAATATCTCCTATTGATTTCCAAGTAAATAATCTCTATTAATATCTTATTGAATTTCTAAGTCAATATTACCTTTATAACTTATTCAGTTTTCTAAATCAATATCATTTGTTTAACTTATTCAATTTCTAAATGAATAATCTCTTTTTAATATCTTATTCAATTTCTAAATGAATAATCTCTTTTATATATCTTATTCAATTTCTAAATGAATAATCTCTTTTATTACTTAATAAATATCTTATTCAATCTCTAATTGAATAACTCACTTTATAAATATCTTTTTTATAAAGATTTCCCCTTTTAAATAATTCTACTCAACGTACCTCCTATTTAAAAATATTCCATTTTTAAATATTTCTATTTATAAATATTCTATTTTTAAATATTCGATTTCCAATATTCCAGTATGTTATGGTGTTTAACATATCAAATTTCGATGTCCAATATCGTCCATACACACATAATCAACAACAGGTGATAAATCACATCATATATCAAAATATATACAAAAATCAATAATATAACTGTTGAGGAATCCAAAATATATATAAAAATCAATAATATAACTGTTGAGGAATCCAGTCGGATTCCTCCAACCTGTTTCCCTGCATCCACAGATGTTATACAATAAAATTAACATCACTTTCAATTTCATATGATATATTCTGATAGACAGAATCAATATAGAAATTTAACTAACTGACTAGCAGTTAAATCAAACGATCAACACATAATCAAACAGACAATATTTAACAGTTCTACAAATACAACATGAAAAATATAAACTGTTCAGAGTTAATGAGATTTACTCACAGTTGCGCGTTAATCGTTAAATAATGGTTTGCTTTCGTTGATTTGAGTCGGACAATTTATTTCGCCATAATTTGTAACTGGCCCCGTTTCACGCGCGGTCAGTCTCATTGTGTTCCTCCCATCCATACGATCCCAACGGATCTGAGTTTGCAAAATTCCAATATCGTATGATATGGTTATTGATTTCTGAAGTAAATACAACATTTTAAATTTAAAACTTTAAATAAAATGACTTGGGCCTTTACCACATTTCAGCCCAATTTCCATTCTTTGATACCAGACCCGCCTCCCCCTTTAACCCGTTCTTCCCCAATCCATGCTACAGGAACCCGACTCCTTCTCAAGCCATTTCAGAAACTTCGACGTGATCCCCTGCCTTCATTCCTCAATGGAAATCCACGCGCCCAACGTCGTTCGACTCCTTGTCGAAAATTCTTCAGCCTCGGCTCCATCAGGTAGAGCTCGAGCTCCCTTTTCCTTGCTGCGTCGACAACAGTTCTACACGCACAGAAGAAAAAGTGCGACATCAATGCACTTCAAATTCCACCAAACTCCACCACTCGATGCTACTCCGCAAACCAAACTCAGCTACAAACCCTAAATCGCGAATTAATGCCTCAATAAGCAAAGGTCCGAAACCCTAAAACAACCAGCACCCGTTGGAAAATTAGCAGCGAAGAACAGTTGTTCGCATCTCACCAAAATACATATCTGAACGATGAGCATACCAGGGTGAACCCGAATATTCATGAATCAAGATTTATAGGAATTGTTATGAATTTCTTTTGATTTTAGGAGGTGGCGCCATGTTTTGCTGAAGAGAGAAAAAGAACGGCGGAGTGTTTGACCAAATGAAGATTGAAATTAGGTTAAAACATTGTTAGGGGGTATTTATAATATTTTCAAAATATCTAGATATTTTTATAAAAGGAATATTCTCGGTATATTCTCCTTTATATATTCATTTTGCTTTTTCTAAAAATTCTCGTGATTACATACGATACCCAAAAATCACAAAACTGGACATGCAGCTACAGTTCGACCTTACGGTCCCAACGAAACTGGTTTCGTCAAATTCCGACTCCGTATGCTCCCACAACGTATTTTTAACCTTCGAAATACTGACTATTTCTCACTCTAAAAATCCGTACGGCCACACACTGACTCTAAAAATCACGAAACTGGAAATCTAACAATAATTTGACATTGCGGATCCAACAAATATAGTTTCGTCGAAAACGGAGGTCGTATGAAAAACTGGCTATTTTCCAAGCGCTGAACTGACCTTTTAAATATATAAATATATTTAAATATTATTAAATTTAATATTAATAAATTAATATTCTCGTATATATCCATAGACGATGTCGTACGGCTCCAGAATATCCTGCTAGAATTTATGACTTGATTTTCAGAATTCTGATTTGATCGATATCCAGTTCATATCGAAAAAATCGATTTATAACGTATATAAAGCGTCGCAAATTATAAAGGAAATCCATAGCGACTTTTCTAAAATTTGATTTGGACGTAACTCAAAATCTACACGACGAAATTCAGATTTTTTTGTTCCATTAGAAAAATATACTCTACCATCTCCACGCGTTTCTTGTTTCACAGAAATCCGATTTAAAACGGACCCTGTATTTCCAGTTGAAGTCTGAATCGCCAAAACGCGAACTGCCACGCCGTTTCGAGCTCGATTATAATTATATTATAATTATACGTTTCAAACTGACGTCGATTGAATATATTCGTCAATATAATTCAACTCTAAGCTGAATTACATCTTAGGGATGACCCAATTCACATTATATTGTAAATTCACTATTTCTGATTATTTCTGAATTAAATATATTATTTAATTAATTAAATATTCATTATTATTTAATTCAGGTCATCGATATCGCCAAATCGATATTTTAATAATTAAATTAATTAATTATTCAACAGCTAAAAATGCGGGTCACTACATTTTCTATGGCCAACATTTTACTTTATTTTCTCTTCATTTCTTTCATGTAAAAGAACTATACTTGTAACCATACAGTATAAATATGTGAAGTTACCTCATAGTGGACGTAGACACACTTGCTAAACCACTATAAACAACTGTATTATTTATTTATTCTACACTCTGTGTATGAATTTATTCCTTAGTTTCTGGATTTGGCTGGTTGCATTTGGTTTATCGAAAATCAAAGCCAACATTTAGGCGCGCTAGGAAGGGCGAACAACTTTGGATTTATTAGGAATTTGAATTACTTAGGATTCAAGAACGATAAAAAGGAAAAAGGATGAAGCTACAACTCAGCTGATGAAGTTGGATTGGTAGGAAGCCATGGGTTTTCTCTACTGGAAATCCCTTCATTTATCTAACTTGGGAAGAGATGGATGGAGTGATTAAGGATTTGCATACACGCATGCAATGGCAAGAAGAACTTCTTAGAAGGCAAGAGTAATTGATGAATAAATTTTTTGCTTGAATGGAAGGATTTGGAAGGTCAACAGGCTAAGGAACACTGGTTGGAACAAGCGCATAAGGCACCAAAAGGTTTGCAATAGGGCTCGTGGGAAGTTCCCCCAAATCAGGCCTAAGTCGGTATAGATCGCACTCGTCTAGGGGGCAACTCCCCCAATCTCGATGGAAGCGTGGTTCGCGATGTTTTGGCTAGTTAGGCTATGATATTTAAAGTTGGAACTGTGACTCAAGGGACGATGCGCGAGGGTCTGGATGTTGTAAAAACTCCTACGACTTCGGAAATTAGGTTTAATCCCATGATGGTTCCTCAGGTCAGAGCCAAAACAAATGTACATGTTGGGAATCAACAAATGGCTAATGTCGGATTAAACGCCAAGGGAACTGGTATAGGATTGGAAGATTGGAGACCGTCACTTGGAAATGGAAATCGAATCGCGGATGTGATTCGATGATTTACTCGAGGCTGAGCGTCTCACTTGGATCTGGATCGTGTTAACCGCATCTCGTTTACTTAGGCTATTAAGAATTCTTAGAACCCACTGTATTTTAAATTGTTGGTTTTGGATTCTTATAACGATAGGAAGGATCATACTGTTCACTTGATGTGTTATATGCGCCACATGGAAGTGCTAGCGACATTCGATAACGTCATGGAAAAGTGTTTCTCACTTTACCTCATGGATACTCCTGCTATGCAGTTTCGGTAGTTGGAATCGAAAAGTATTGGAAGTTGGAATGTTTTGGTTGAAAGGTTCATTGAACATTTTAAGGTCCACATTTCTTGATCGATGAATGTTATGATTCTTACGGCAATCAAGCAAAGGATGGAGAAATTTTGTGGTAATTCGTGGAAAAGGTTTAATGCGACGATCACATCAGTGGACATACCAGATCCATATATGGTATTAATGGCTGCTGTTTTCGGAATTCGGTATAGAACAAACTTCACCATCTCACTTCAGCGGGATCTAGCATATGACCTTGGCGAATTTTATTTTGAATACAGGAAGTGGATGCAAGATCTGATAGGAAGTTATCGTGATTAATATGATTAAGGGAGATGAATCGCTCGGGTCTGGCAAGGATAAAGGCAAAGGAAAGTTTTCCTTTGGAAGTGATCGGAATGTGCTGCAATGGAGGGAGCCCAAATTCCCTTCATACATGAAACTTACTTCTTCTTTAGGGGAGATTTAATTTGATATTTGCCTAGTTGCTCCCTTCAAATAGCTTCACAGGAGAGAGCCAACTCAAAAGGAAATGGATTCTAATAAACACTATTTGTTTCATGAGCTTAACAACCATAATACAAAAAATTATAGGCATATTCGAAATATGATTGAGGAACGTGTCATACATGGAAAGCTTGCACCATATGTAAAAAATCAGACCATGGTACTGGAACAGGCACAGCTGCCAGCTCTAACTCGAAATAGAAGTGAGCCAGGACCTGGCTCGTATGGATTGTAGACTCTTTGGATTTGTGGCTTTTGGATATTGGTTACTTAGATTTTGGCTTTCTATCACTTAGGTTTCCTAGATTTTGGCTCTTCGGCATTCTGGCTTTCTAGCTCTTGGATTCTGCTCTTTGGTTTTTCAATTTTTGGACTCTGGCATTTTGGTTTTCTAGTTCTTGAATTCTGGCACTTTGGCCTTCTGGATTTTGGGTGTGGCTCTTTTGTATTTTGGCTTTTTGTTTCGAATGGCTAAGTTAGCATGTCCGTGTACATAATCTGGCAAGATTCTTAGGATAATAAACCATCCACCTCCTAGTTAATGAATTTATAATAAAAATAATGCCTACGTTGGCTCATGCACGTACACAATTAGGAAGTAATCCCTAGGCATGCTCTGTGCTCGACTATAAACCATTATCTTTCCTTTGGATTTATAAAAATTAGAACTTTTTTGAACTTTAATAAAATTACTTGTTTGTATGGCTTACACTCGTGAAATATAGAATCGGGAATTAAAATTTCGAACTTTAACGACTTGTTGAGTATGGACTATGCTCATCAAGTATAAAACTCTTACATTGCTTCCCAAGCATGGAATATGCTTGGGAAGGGACGAGCCATCTTTTCAGGACATTGCAAGATCGTTTGGTTACTGCTGGAGTATGGACTATACTCAATTGGATGTGGGTTGTTTTGTCAGGACTTGTCAAAAGAATTCACTTGGTTTTCTACAGGTATGGATTGCACTTACTCAGGTTAGGCCCGATGAGGCTGCGGATTTATCAGATCACTTTGGTTTTCTGGGTACTTCGATTTGTTGGATTTGGATTTTGGATATTCTGGACTTGGATTTTTCTTATAATACGATCCAGAGTGATCGTGAGATTTATTAGAATTTCTGATTTGGGTTCTATTAGTACGATTCAGCATAACCGTGGCTTTTTGGATTATTTGTTCTTGATTATTGGATTCCTATTTAGAGTTCTCTTCAATTAAGGCATCTGGGTTCATGGATTTTTGGATCATACAAAACACATCTTCCTTTAAAGGACATATAGTGGGTAATTGTTGACCCATCTTTTTACAAGATAATCACGCTTTGGATTTATGGCTATTGGAGTGCTCGGGACTTGAGTATGGACTTGGGAAAATCCAGAATGATTTGTATAAAGTTAGGTGTTCATGAAAACTTAGAGTTTTAGTTAACTGTTTCAAGATCGCTATGTGTCCCCAAAACATGTACGGGTTGGTAGGAATCAAGGATGAATTTAGAATGGCATAATTTTTCAAAAGGCTCGCAGGATCAGTATTTTCTCTTTATATCCAGGGATCGGTATCCGTATCTCATATCCTGGGGTTAGTACTCTGGATTTTGTACCCCTAGAGCAAGTGCAAATTTGCTAACTTCATAGGGACTGATGCTGACTATTTCTCAT
This sequence comes from Allium sativum, assembly GCA_030737875.1. Classification (NCBI taxonomy): domain Eukaryota; kingdom Viridiplantae; phylum Streptophyta; class Magnoliopsida; order Asparagales; family Amaryllidaceae; genus Allium; species Allium sativum. The sequence continues at coordinate 692,666,734 of CM060916.1, read as the reverse complement.
CCCTGGATAGGTGTGAATCATGCAATTTGGACTTGGCAATGGAATCACGAAGCACTAGAAAATGGAAGTTGCGGTATCAATGTAAATTGGGATGGAAGATTTAGAAGTGGATTTGAGGAGAATCCAGGAAAATATAGATAAGGCATGGGGGACCGGTACCGATCCCTGTACCGGTACCGACTTCGAGGAGCATTTCTCAGGCCTTGTGCCCTCTTAGGTCGCGGTCCCTGCACCCACTGCTTCTCACCTATAAATACCCCATTTCGGGACTAGAAGAGGTTTGACTTCTTTTGGCTTAGGCTTCTTGGACTTGGAGGACTTTTTGGAGACACTTTAATGGCTACTTGGACTATTGAATCTCTCTTGGCATTTGGATGTCCTTATTGGCTCTAGTCAAGGGTTTTGCCATGACAGCATTTCACTTTCTTTTCTCTTTATGTCTTTCGTGTAAAAGGACTATACTTGTAATCATACATTATAATAGTACGAAGTTACCTCAAAGTGAACGTAGGAACAGTTGCCGAACCACTATAAACATCTGTGTTATTTACTTTTTCTACACTCTGTATCTAGATTTACTTCTTAATTTCTAAATTTCGATGTTGGCGTTTAGTTAATCGGAAATCAACGTCAACAAAAACATACAATATCCAGGAGTTTGGCAAGTTGCATAACTACTAATTGTGAGTTTACGCTATTTAAAGAACAAGAATTAGGATTATTTGCCTAAACTACAAAGCACCATGCATGATGAACATTCAAACTCCACGCAAGGAGAGAACCCAAATAAGATTTCAATGAAAATAATAGCAGCATAAGGCTATCACAATACACTGACCTTACTCCATGCAGGGAGTGAAATTACAAGTTACAAAATACTAAGCAACACAAGTGTAACAACCCAAATTTTAACAAAACAAAAATTAACTAACTAATTGTTAATTTAAGAATAAGTTGAGATATAATCGGGAATTAGGAAACGGGGGTTGCGCCATTGGGTTTGTCGCGATTTTATGGTTTGGATAGACTTTAGCTTTGCGTAAAACAGACTTAAAACGAACAATTTATGACTAATTTGGATTTTAAACTAGAAATTTAAAAAAAGTTAAGAAATAAATATAGCAAAATCAATGTATATCTGGGACGACCCGGTCCCGGATGGTCGACCTAGTTGTCGACCCATGACCCTTATGGGTGTGTCGACCCACCAGTGGGTGGGTCGACATAAATAACATTGTCAGGCACAATTTCGTGCATGACACGAGACGTTTGTCGCTAGTTTTCTCAGGAAGGTTCCCACTGACGTAGTTCTGAGCGTTGTGATTAAAAACTTAATAATCCTAAGGCTATGATTTTCCTTCTACACCTATAAATTGACCTGCACTCCTCCCTTTTTCCACACATCTCCTTTTTCATTTTTTCAGGCTCCACATCATTTATTCTCTAAAATAGAATATATTGTTGAGGAACAAATTCCAGAGTACTGTCTATTTGTAGATTTGAAGGATTGTCCTACCAGGGCCTTTTTGGATTTGCAATCATTAGGTGAGTTTTTAGAAATTTTTAGAGTTCTTTTGAGATTGAAACCAAATCTATAAAATAGTAGTTTGAATTGTTTTGGATCTGAATTATTCTCTATTCTTGATTCCGGTTATATAGTTGTTCTAATTCTTTTCTGAATTCCTCTATCTACTTTTGCAAATTTTATTTAGAATTCTTATGATTTGTTATTTCGAATCTCTTTTCTCCTTTTTCTCTTCTGGATGTTTTTGCAGTTGCGCAAAACATATGCCCAGAAAGAGCATTTGAATACGTTGAAACAAGCATGAACCTGTAAGCCTTATATTTCGCGTGGATTACTTTTTTCCCTTTTCTTTGTTTTGCATTGGTTAGGAAATGAAATACATGAAATTGAGATAATCAAAGTTAGGCTAAAAATATAATATTGTTTAAAAAAACTGTAAAGTGAAAGGAATAATTGTAAAGGAAACTGAACTGAATAAAGGCATATTTAATAGAATTGATAGAAATAGACTGTAATTGAGAAAAATGACATAATTTTGAGAATTATAATGTAGGCATACTTATTTGTAAACATGTTAACCCAGTACTCCTTGTTGTCGAGATTTTTGGATATGAACATAATAAAATTTAAGCTATGTACTCCTTGTTGTCGCGCTTAATAAAATAAATTATTTTTGAGCCAAATCAAGGGGTGGGGGATTTGAGCCAAGCTGTTTGGGATTCATTTCATGTGGCATACCCTAGTTATCATTTCGACCTCACGAGAGGCAAAAGCATGTACCATGTTACATTGTGGATGTAAGTTGGTCCAATTAAGAGGGTGTGAGTACATTCCAATGAGTCAGTTGCGTTAACTGCCTTGATTTGGGTACATAAAACATCTTCACACCTATGGATAAGGTTATGTTAAATCGCTGATAGGTTAGGGACTAATAAATCCAAACCCATAGTAGGCATAGGTCATCCATGATTCGATGCAGCCTATCGTTTGGGTAGTATTAGGAATTTCTTCCTAACTTATTCTATTTATAGAAGTACAAAACAATCAGCATTATTACCGAATATCTTTGTATAGCATCTTTTATTATACCGCTACTTTATTCTGTTCACTTTCAGTTGTGCACAGACACTTATTCCCTTATTTATACTAGACTACTATTTTATTTATTTGTCTCCTTTTATTAGTTGTGCTAGAAATAACTACAGCTCTATCTACCCATTTTCTCCTTCTTTTTTCCTTTCCTTCTTCTTTCCCTTAGGCTCTTAGGGAGGAAGTGCTTAGCTCGGATCGCTCTTTTGACTTCACTTGGAAGATTCTTTTGGAGATGTACTATTTATCTTATTTTATTTCCATGGTTGACTTGTATTTTCTTTTGTCTACTCGGGGATATTTTTGTTTTGTAGTCTAATATTTCTTCTGTGACTGAGATTGATACATGGTACTTTTATAACACTTTAGTTTAGTTGAAATAATTAAGAGTGGCTAATGGTTTGCCATTTTAATATGATTTTTTTCTTCCATTGTGAAATTATTCTTTTATGTCTTGTGAAATCTTAGTCTCTGTGATTATTATTGTCTTTATACCTACAACACTTAGCATTTCTTAACGAGATTATATATTAGGATAATGTTAAGGGATACGGAGTGTAACATTTGTTATTAGAGCCTAAGGTTTTCAAGATCACAAATTTCTACTTTTAAATAAGACTTTTTGAAAGAAAAACAATTTTCAAAAGGCAAAAGTTATTTTTGTAAATTAAAATAAATCCCCTCTAGTCAAAGTTACAACATTTCTTTGATTACATCGAATTCTAATTTTCTATCCTATCTTTTGTGCGGCTTGTCAGGAGTCCCTAATCTTCCTAAGGGCATTCCTATCTCTAGTTGGTTTCCTAGATATTTAGAAGCTATGACGCCCGCTGAGGGACAAGAACATGTGCAGGTTCTAGCATCTACTTCAGTGGTTCTCCTAACCTACCTGCAGCCGCGAATTTCTCTAAGCTTTGTAAGGACTTCTCTGGTTTGGGCAACAAGACTTTTTCGAGTACTAAGGATGGGACGAGGGTTTGACTTGCAGTTTGGAAACTTAAGGAGAAGGCTTTGTTTTGATGCGAAATTGTAGAGGCCGAGGGAAGAAATATGGGATGAGGTGAATTTAGAAATAGGTTTGGAAGGAAGTTTCTGTCACTTGCTAAGAAGGGAACGCGGTTGGAACGATTTTTAAGTTTGAAGCAAGGAGATATATCAGTAAAGCAATTCATCAATCAGTTTAACGAGTTACCGAGGTTTGGCATGGACTTGGTTAATACTACTCACAAGAAGGCTATTTAATTTGCAAAATGGTTGAATCAACCTCTCCAAGGCTTAGCTATGACTCATATTCCTATGGGAAAGACATATGAGGCTTTGATTGAGATGGCTTTGATGCATGTGGATAAGAAAGAAGAAGCCAAGGAAGGGAAGAGTGAGGCTCCTATGGTCTCTGGACCCAATAAAAAGTTTTGGGATAAGAAAGACAAGAAGAAGCCAGGGGAAATCTGTATAAAGGAGTAATCGAGGATGAGATCAAGTGTCATCGATGCGGGATACCATGGCATCTCATCAGGGATTGCAGGAGGACGAAGGGAAAGTCCTATAGTTTTGGGCAGCTGGGACATCTGAGTAGGGCATATCCAGAAAAGACTAGACAGAGTGCTAGTATAGTAGCACTATCAACTCAGGTGCATGTATTAGAGGCAGCACTGACTAGCGGTGGCCCTGATAGGGGAAGAAAAGTCTTTGTTGAATGTTTAATCTCTATCTCTGAAATCCTGTTTGTACTCTTTTCGATTCAGGAGCTTTGCATTCGTTTATTTCTAGTTCTAAATTGGTTGACTATTTGCACTTAGAAATCTCACTTGTTACTGATCCCATAGTAGTTTCAAACTCTATAAGTGGTTCGACTCACTTATCTATGATTTGTAGGGGTTTGGTAATTTCCATTTTAGGCTTAGAATTTGATTGTGATGCCTATGTTTTGGGATTTACGGGATATGGGATGAATTTAAGGATGGATTGGTTGGCCATGTATGGGGTCGTACTTGACTGCGAGAGGAGAGTCGTTCATTTGATGACCTGTAGTGGTAGGACCCGAGAAATTTCTTGCGACCCGCAAGGGTCAGTCGCATTGAATTTTCTTTACTCCCTAGATTCTTCTGTTGATATATATTCCGTACCTACTGTTTGTGGATATCCGGATGTATTTGAAGAGGTTAGAGAATTTCCACCTGGGCAAGAAATTGTTTTCCGGATTTATCTTAGTGTGAACACAACGCCTCTAGCACAGTTGGTTCAGCATATGGCTCCGATGAGCTGTGCAGTCAAGTGGGTAAGCTTTTAAAGAAGGGTTTTATTAGGCGGAGTATTTCTAAGTGGGGAGCACCAGTTGTCTTTGCCACTAAGGCCTATGGTTCGCTCCGTCTATGTGTAGATTACCCAGAATTGAATAAGCTCATGAAGATGAATCATTACCCACTCCCTCAGATAAATGACTTATTCGATCAGTTGGTAGGCTCGTTAGTATTTTCTTAGATGGATTTGGATATTGGTTTCCATCTGTTGCACGTGGAAGAGGATAACACTGATAAGATTACATTCCAGACTCCTGATGGTTTCTTTTAGTGGTTGGCTATGCCTTTTAGACTAACCAGCTCACCAGCACGTTTTGTGGATCTGATGAGTAGGGTAGAGACGTTTTGAATAAGTTTATCATGGCTTTTATGGATGATATCTTGATCTTCTCAAGTAATGAGGATAAGCAAGCTCTGCATCTATGAATGGTTCTCAATACTCTCCGAGCTCACTAGTTAAAGGCAAAAAAAATGCCATTTTTGGAGGAAGGAGGTCCGTTTCTTGGGGTATATGGTCTCTAAGGATGGTTTGGCTGTTGACCCGCCATGATAGTAATAGTATAGGATTAGAGGACACCTAAGAACACAACTACGTTAAGGATTTTTCTTGGCTTAGCGGGTTATGAAAGAAAGTTCATTAAGGACTTCGCACGGATCTCAACACCATTAACCAACTTATTAAAAAGAATCTGGCTTTCTCTTGGGATATAGATTATAAGGAAGCTTTCCATAGGCTGAAGAATGCTGTTACTAGTGCACCAGGTTTGACATTACCCAATGGATTTAAGATGTTCACAATATATATAGTTGCTTATAAGACAGGTCCAGGTGCAATATTAATGCAAGAAGATAGAGTAGTGTACTTTTTTGTTTGTATTTTGCTTGTTGTATGTATTTGAGTAGATATACTTCCATATCGGGTGGTGGCTTTGTCAGAATTCGATATGGAAGTATGATGGGTGGTGGCCTTGCCGGAGCTCATAATCCTCTACATTCATTTTGTGGTGTCTGTATTGTGCTTATACTTGTTTAGGTATTATTCGGACATTGTATCCTCTTTATTTTTATTACATATGTGTTCTATCTTCTTCTTGGAAGATCACACATCATTTGTTTTCAACAACAAAAAATAGAGTAGTGTGCTACGGTAGCAGGCAACTAAGAGTTCATGAGAGAAATTTCCCTACGCATGATTCGAAGTTAGCAACCATAGTATTCGCACTTAAGTCTTGGAGACATTACCTACTAGGAATAAGTTTCAAGCTCTTTACAAATCACAAGCCACTCGAGTATTTATTCTCTCAGAGGGATCTCAATTTAAGGCAACAAAGGTGAATGGAGTTCTTGACGTCATATGATTTCGAGATTTTGTATACCCATGGCAAGCGAACATAGTGGCTGATATGTTGAGCTGCCATAGAGCAACATTGAGTCCTTTGTTTGTTGAGTAGCAGAGCTTGGAGCATATAGCCACCTTCGATTTTCGATCCTCTATAGAATTCACACCAGGATTGTTGATGTCTTTGGAGGTGATACCTATTTTATTGGAGCAGATTGGATCTAGACAAAGGGAGGATCCAAAGCTTTTAGATATTTTGGATATCATGGGTAGGAAAGAAAATTCTAGACACCTTCTTATGTATACTTTGGATTGTAAAGGATGGATTCGTTGATATGGTAGGTTGTGTTTTCCTCACACAGATGATTTGCTGAGTGCGGTTTTGGAAGAAGCTCATCACTCTCAAATGACTACCCAACCTCGTGGCGACAAGATGTATCGCGATATGAGATGAGTCTTCTATTTGTCCGGCATGAAGAAGAGCGTGGTTGAGTTTGTAGCTAGACATATGAACTTCCAAAGGGTTAAGGTAGAACAAAAGAACCCGGTGGACTACTTTAGCCCTTGGATATACCCTGATGGAAATTGGAAAGTATTTCTATGGATTTTATGGACGGATTGCGTAGGTCGAGAAAGAGTAAACCGACATTTGGATCATAATGGACCGATTGACCAATAACGTCCATGTCCTTCCCATTAAGAGTAAAAGGACGACAACAGGGTTGGCTTCTTTGTACGCTCGCGAGATAGTCAGGTTGCATAGTATCCCTTCGAGCATTGTCCGCGACAGAGACCCCATTTCCACTAGCGAATTTTGGAGGAGTCTACAAGAAGCTTTGGGAACACAACTTAGGTTGAATACAGCGCATCACCCTCAGACGGATGGGCAGACTGAGAGGTTGAATAGGGTTTTGGAAGACCTACGGAGGATGTGTATCTTAGACTTTGGAGGGACTTGGGAAGATCATCTGCCACTTGTGGAATTTGGTTACAAATAGAGCTTCCAGTCCAGCATTGGCATGGTGCGCTTTTAGGCGTTGTATGGGCTGCCCTGTAGAACTCCGACATGTTGGCGGGATCAATAGATAGATTGCTACTAGGATAGTAAATGATTAGGGAAACTTTGGAGAAAGTTGAGTTGATTAGAAAGAGGATGATGGCAGCACAAGATAGACATAAGTCATATGTTGATAAAAGATGGATTGATTTGGAATTTTATGTTAGAGATTTGGTTTTCGTCAAAGTTTTACCGCTAAGTAACATGGTGAGGTTTGGCTCTGTGGGCAAGTTAGCCCTAAGATTAGTTAGACCATTCCCAGTCGTAGAGAGAATATGGAAAATGGCTTATAGGGTTCGGCTACCTGATAGACCGTCAGGTGTTCATGACGTGTACCACATATCCCACTTGAGGAGATGTCTACATGATTTAGCAGAGGTTATTGAGCCCAGTGCATTGGAGGATGTGGAGATCGAGCATGAAGCATCCATTAGATGAGCACCTAGAAGGATCTTAGACTGGGAGACTAGGAAGTTGAGGAATAAGGAAATAAGATTGGTCAAATCACAGTGGGGAAATGATGATAGGGAGGCTATTTGGGAACACGAAGATCGAACGCGAAATTCTTACCCCTATTTGTTTGACTTTACATTTCGATCTTTTCCCTTTTCCATCTCTAGTTATTAGGCTCTATCTCTTGAATTCCTTTGAATTTGATCTTAGGAGAAACTTACAGCGAATAGGATATGGTTGAAACATGTTATGTTTGATGTTTGAAAATCGATGCAAGTGTTTGCAAGTGGATGCATATACATACACTAGGCACCATGATCATCTGAATAGGACACTTGCATATACATATGGATGTGTGTGCATTTTATTTATTTATATGGTTGTACTATATGAGTGTCATCATATGGTTGTTGCATATAGATGATGTTCGATGCGTGCATATAGAACTAACTGTTACCGTTAGGATTTTTCATACATTTAGATGCATGACACAAGGTCGATTGAATCAGTAGACCACCTAATCTTTCGCACTAGTTAGGGTTATATACCCTACGCTAATCGCATAAATACGTAAATTTTAGATAATTTAAATACAATTGTTGTTAGGGGATGATGGTTGAGTATATGGATGTAGAGAACATTTATATTATTCTTCTACCTTAGAGATTTCAGAGACGAAATCCTTTAAGAAGGGAAGAATGTAACAACCCAAATTTTAACAAAACAATAATTAAATCACTAATTGTTATTTTAAAAATAAGTGGAGAAATCATCGGGAATAGGGCAACAGCTGTTGCGCTATTAGGTCTGATGCGATTTTTTGGTTCGAATAGACTTTTTGTTTGACTAAAATGAACAAGTTATGACCAATTAAAGTTTGAATTTTAAACTAAAGATTTAAAATAAAGTTAAGAAATAAATACGGCAAAGTCAACGTATATATGAGATGATTGACCTAATGGCCGGCATAATGGTCGACCGATGACCTTTGTGGGTCGACCTCTGTGTCGAACCACCAAGGGGGTGGGTCGACCCAGATGACGTTGTCATGCCTGGCACGAGACGTTATTACTAGTTTTCTCCGGAAGGTTCCTGCTGACGTGGTTATGAGCATTATGATTAAAAACCTAATAATCCTCAGGCTAAGATTTTCTTTCTACACCTATAAATTGACCTGCACTCCTCCCTTTTTCCACACACTACTCTTTTTTTATTTTCTCAGCCTCCACATCATTTCTTCTCTAAAATAAAATATATCATTAAAGAACAAACTCTGGAGTACTGTTTATTTGTAGATTTGGAGGATTGTTCTACCGGGGTCTTTTTGGATTTGCAATCTTTAGGTGAGTTTTTAGTAAATTTTAGATTTTTTTTTTAGAATGGAACCAAATCTATAAAATAGTAGTCTGAATTGTTTTGGATCTGAATTATTCTCTATTCTTGATTCAAATTATATAGTTGTTCTAATTCTTTTCTGAATTCCTCTATCTACTTCTGCAAATTCTATTTAGAATTCTTTTGATTCGTGATTCCAAATCTCTTTTCTTTCTCCTTTCTTCTCTTCTGGATTTTTTTGCAGTTGCACTAAACATATGTCTTAAAAGAGCATATGAATACATTGAAATAGGTGTGATGTACGCCTTATATTTTGCGTGGATTATTTATTTATTTTTTCTTTGTTTTGCATTGGGTTGGGAAATGAAATACATGGAACTGAGGTAATCAAAATTAAGGCTAAAAAGCTGAATATGTTTAAAAACTGCAAATTGAAAGAAATAATTGAAATAAAGGAATCTGAGCTGAATAAAGGCATATTTAATAGAATTTACCAAAATAGACTATAATTATGAAAAATGACATAATTATGAGAATTATAATGTAAGCATGCTTATTTATAAACATGTTAACCCAGTACTCCTTGTTGTCAGGCTTTTGGGGATATGAACATAACAAAATTTAAGCTCTGTACTCCTTATTGTCGGGCATAATAAAATAAATTATTTTGGAGGCCAAATCAAGGGTTGAGGGATTTGAGCCAAGTTGTTTGGGATTTATTCCATGTGGCATACCCTAGTTATCATTTCGACCTCACTAGAAGCAAAGGTATGCACCATGTTACATTGTAGATGTAAGTCGGTCCAAGTGAGAGGGCGTGAGCGCATTCCGGCTAGTCAGTGTGCGTGCACTTCCTCGATTAGTGAACGTCAGACATTTTCACACCAGTGGATATGATTATGTCAAATCACTGATGGGTTAGAGCCTGATAAACCCAAACCCGTATTGGGCATAGGTTATCCATGATTTGACATAGCCGATCACTTGGGTAGTATTAGGAGTTTCTTCCTATTTTGTTCTATTTGTAAAAGTGCAAAACAATCAACATCATTATTGAATATCTTTGTATAACTTCCTTTATTATATCCTACTTTATTTTGTTCACTTTCAGTTGTGCACAGGCACTTATTCCATTGTACTTGACTACTTTTTTTATTTATTTTTCTTCTCTTATTCCTTATGCTAGAAATTACTACAACTCACTAGACTTTTTGTCTGACCCATTTTCTCCTTTTCCTTCTTTCCTTCTTCTTCCCCCAAGGCTTTTTGGGAGGAAGTGCTTAGCTCGGATTTCTCTTTTGACTTCTCTTGAAAGATTCTTTTGGAGTTGTACTGTCTATCTTATTTTATTTCCATGGTTTTCTTGTATTTTCTTTTGGCTGTTTGGGGATACTCTTGTTTTATAGGCTGATATTACTTCTATGTCTGAGATTGAGACATAGTACTTTTATGACACTTTAGTTTATTTGAAATAATTGAGAATGGTGAATGGTTTGTCATTTTAATATTAATTGTCTTTTCTTCTGTTGTGAATTTATTCTTTTATGTCTTGTGAAATCTTAGTCTTTGTGATGTCTATTGTCTTTATACATACAATGCTCTACATTTCTTAGCGAGATTCTATATTAGGTGCGGGTGTTATATATGGTATCAAAGCCTAAGGTTTTCAAGATCATAAAAATTTCTATTTTTAAATAAGAATTTTTGAAAGAAAAACTGTTTTTAAAAGCTAAAAGTTATTATTGTAAATTATAATATATCCTTTCTAGTCAAAGTTACAACATTCCTTTGACTCAAACGATTCTAAATTTCTATACTATCTTTTGCGCGGCATGTCAGGAGTGTTGGAGAATGGAGTTTTGATTAAACCAACCTTATTTCAATATTAATTGATTATAAAATATATAAAAACACTTTTATCTAGAATATATATATATACATATATCCAAGATTTATATATAGGAATTTATATTGAAGACTGTACAGTTTAAAGATGTTAGAGAGATGATTTAGGACTCACGAGTAATCAAGAGTTCAAGACAAATATAGTAATAGAGTCTAGTTTATGAAAGACTCTAAATAGCACTCCAGGTTTATCAAATTCTGTTTTTTCAATTTCTGATTTCAAATTCTTTCTTCAAGCTCTATCTTCTCTATTTTACTTTCTTTGCTTTACTTTTGATTTCAAACTCAAGTTTTATAAGTTTTATAAGTTTTATATATTTATACTTTTATATACTTTATATTTATACAACTTTAAACTTTATAATTTTATAAATATGTTCATGTATCTTATATTTATGTTTTATATGATTTTCCACTTTAAAATACTTATTTATAACATTATGTTTTAATTCAAGAATTTCCAAAATTATATATATATATATATATGTATCAAAACACTTGAAAATTGCTTAAAATTCAAATTTACATAGTGATATATCGACATACATATGTGTCTATATCGACATATAACTGTCACATTTTTTATTTTCAAAGGAAGTGCCTTTTCACTATTTGTGACGTTCCAGAAACGTTTCAACCTTTAAATCTTATAAATAGGGGCTGATTTCGATTTTTTTATCATTCTTCTTCTCCGTCTTCATCTCCTTTCTTTACACCGTTATATTTTCATATTTTTTTGATTTCTACACTTATACTTTGCCGAATTCAATTCTATTTACATAAAACTTCTTCTCTTCTCACTCTCTACTCATTACTCTGTTAATCAAAGTGCTATTGACGAGTTATAGGGCTATCGTAATCTTTTGGGTAATCAGTGTTTTCCTTATAGCCGTGAAATCAAGGAATGGGAGCGATTAAACCGTTGTAGCCGTGAAATCAAGGAAAGTATGCTTGATTAAGTGTGTGAAATCGGTGTTACCTTTGTAGCCCTGAAATCAAGGAGGTTTTACTTGGATATTGATATAGTGATAAAACTCTATGCAATCCAAGCCAACGTTGCGTGGGACTGGACTTAGAATCTATTTCGAACCAGTATAAAATCCATTGTGTTCTTTCCTTTTCTGCATTTTATTTTTGTTTATCTTTGTGTTTGTGTTTGATTCTGTGTCCGTGATTGTTTCTGCAGTGTTTGATTCACATAGTAGATCATATAAGTTTTCGATTTTGTTTTATCTTTCAAAAACACTATTCACCCCTTCTAGTGTTAATTTTGCCTTGACGATCCATTCCGCAATCCCTAACAATTGGTATTAGAGCAAGGTCTTTCAAAAAGTTCATAATCTGATTTTTGAAAAATTTTGAATGGCTAACACTAGTGTCAGTTCATGCATTGTACCAATGTTGAAAGAATCTGCATATAATCTTATTGAAAAGTCACGTGATCTACTGAAATATTATTCAATACTGGAAAAGATGTGTTTTATGGCTTTTGAAAATTCAAAAGTTGAAAAGATGGGTGAAGTGGCTGTTGGTAATTCAAATTCTGAAATTGTGGCTATTGAAAACTCAAATTCTGAAAATGGTGGCTATTGGAAATTCAAATTCCGAACTGGTGTGTTACATGGCTGTTGAGAATTCAAAGCAATTGGCAGAAATTGAAAAGGAAAATTGGATACTGGATAGTGGCTGTTCGTAACATATGACGGGAAATTCTGAATTACTTAATGATCTGATATATAAAGATGGTGGAATGGTGAACTTCGGAGATAACTCTAAAAGATACATTATTGGGATCGGTAATGTCAGTAATTCTGAAACTCCTATTATTTATGATGTTTTATTAGTTCGGAATCTAAAACATAACTTGCTCAGTAAAATTCAACACTGCGATAAGGGGTATAAAATTAACTTTGAAAAGAATAAATGTTTTATAGAAGATAGGAATTCAAAAGTAATATTCGAAGGAGATAGGAAGAAAAATATTTATATATTACGTATGAAAATCTCTAGCGATAATCTATGTCTTATGGCCAATAAAAGTGACTCTTGGATCTAGCATAAGAGATTTGATCATATAAATTTCAAACACATCTCTAGGATTTCTAAACTAGATTCAATTAAAGGGTTACCGAAAATGAAATTTAAGGTTAATAATTTATGTGACGCTTGTCAATTAGGAAAATTAAAGAGAAGTTCATTTAAATCAAAAAAGGAAATTACTACCTTTAAACCATTAGAGTTAATTCACATAGATTTATTTGGTCCATCTCAAATTCAATCGATAAATCATAATAGATATGTTTACGTAATAGTCAATGATTTTTTTAGATTTACTTGGGCTTTGTTTCTTAAAAATAAAAGTGATGACTTCGATCAATTTAAAACTTTTTCTAAAAGAATTCAAAACTTATTATCACTAAAAAACAATATGTAGTGACCATGGCGGAGAATTCAAAAACGGAAATTTTGAAAAATATTGTAATAAAAAGGGAATAACCCATAATTTTTCTATTCCTAGAACTCCTCAACAAAATGCAGTAGTTGAACGTAAAAATAGGACAATACAAAAGCGTGCGAGAACTATGTTATTTGATGGCAATTTACTAAGAAATTTTTGGGCTGAGGTAGTTACAACAGCTAGCTATATTTTAAATAGAATATCAGTTAGATCTTTAACTCATAAAAACACCTTATGAACTTTTGTATAATAAGAAACCAAAAGTGTCATATTTTAAAATATTTGGAAGAAAATGTTTTATACTTAATACTAAAGAAAATTTAGACAAATCTAGCTCAAAATCCAATAAAGATATATTTATTGGATATTCAGAAAGGAGTAAAGCATGTAGAGTTTTCAATACTAGAACCAATACTATAGAAGAAACCTTAAACGTATCTTTCGACGAAAATTATAAAAGTATAACTCAAAACAATGAAGATGAATGTGAAAATGAAAATAATGAAATAAATCATGTAGATAGTCAATCAAATAAACGAATTAGATTACTTAGAGACCATCCTGTAGAAAATATCTTTGGAGATATTGAATCCATTGTTAGAACCCGTAATCAATTAAATAATATGAGTAATACTGCATTTATTTCAACTATTGAACCTAAGAATCCAAAGAAAGCATCTTCCGATGATTCATGGATACTTTCTATGCAAGAAGAACTGAATCAGTTTACTAGGAATGATGTATGGGAACTTGTTCCTAGACCAGAGGATAAGACAATAATAGGAACCAAATGGGTTTATAAAAATAAAATGAATGAAACAGTGAGGTTGTAAGAAATAAGGTAGACTAGTAGCACAGGGTTATATTCAAGAAGAAGGAATAGATTACGATGAAAATTTTGCCCCCGTAGCAAGATTAAAAGCTATTAGGATTTTACTAGCCTTGCAAACCATAATAATTTTAAATTATATCAAATGGATGTCAAAAGTTCTTTTCTATATGGATTGTAAAAGAAGACGTATATGTAGAGCAACCACCTCTATTTGAAGACGAAAAATTACCAAATCACGTATATAAGTTAAAGAAAGTGTTATATGGATTAAAACAGGCTCCTAGGGCTTTGTATGATAGATTAAGAAATTATTTATTACAATCCAATTTTGAAATAGGAAAATTAGAGCATACCTTATTTATTAAAAAAATAGTAAAGATATACAATTAGTACAAATATATGTTGACGATATAATTTTTGGATCAACAAACGATAAGATGAATAAAGAATTTTCAGATATTATGACCCTAGAATTCGAGATGAGTCATATGGGAGAACTAACATTCTTTTTAAGCTTACAAATTCATCAATTAAAGAATGGAATATTTATTAATCAAGAAAAATACGCAAGAGATCTAATTAATAAATATAATCTAACAACAACCAACGGGAGACCAATACCAATGGCAACTAATTTAGCATTAATTAAAGATGATATATCAAAAGATGTTAATTAAAGACTATATAGAGGGATGATAGGATCGTTACTATATATAAGCGCTAGTAGGCCAGATATAATGCATAGTGTATGCCTTTATGCAGGATATCAATCACGACCTAAGAAAACACATTTAAAAGCCGTAAAACGTATTCTAAGGTATGTAAAGCATACATCAGACTTTGGATTATTTTATCCTATGGATGATTCATTCGACTTAGTTTCTTATTGTGACGCTAACTATACGGGATGTAAATCTGATCGTAAAAGTACTAGTGGAACATGTCACTTCTTAGGACATTCACTAGTCTCGTGGTTTAGTAAGAAGAAAAATACTGTATCTTTGTCAACAACTGAGGCAAAATATATCTTTGCTGCTTTGGCTTGTTCACAAGTAATATATATGCAACAAACTCTAAATGATTTTGAATTAAATATAAATAAATCACCGATATACTGCGATAATACAAGTGCTATAAATATTTCTGAAAACCTAACTCATCATTCAAGAAATAAACATATCGATATATGACATCATTTTCTAAGAGATAATGTAAGTAAAGAGAGAATTTCACTCGAATTTATAGAAATAGATAAACAAATAGCAGATATATTAACAAAACCATTAAATGAAGCAACAATTACTAAATTTAGAAGAGAATTAGGAATTTGTTCACTAAGTGAGTTAGAATAATTATACATATAAATAAAAATAACATTAAAAATCAAAAAAATAAAATTAAAAAGAAAAGTATGTCGACATAAATTTATCACTATGTTGATGTATAACTTCTAGAATTTTAAAATTAATTCCCATCAAAAGTTAGTTATGCTAATCATATAAACTCTTCACTTCGAATTTTCTTCTTTATTTTCATTTCTCACTTCTGTAAAAACTCTAAACTAAAATAATCAATGGCCTCCTCCAATTTTAACACCCAAATCAATCCCGAATCATCCTTTGGACCATCTGAAGGTCCTTTTCAACATTCTACGCTATCACGTGTCATCAAAATTGAAGAAAAGATGGAGTATACTCTACAAATGCTCGTTGAAATATAAGTACTTCAAATTCGGATGAGTCAAGAGCAAAATAGGCAGGGAAAAGTGATGAGGAGTCTTCTTAAGTTTATAATGGGATGACAATGAACTTATGGAAGAGGATGAGGAACCAGAAGAAGAGGAAGAAGAGATAATGGATGAAGAGGAACCCGAGGAGGAACAACAAGAAGCCTCGAACGAGGAGGATCAAGTCATTTGCGTGGGTGAAGATCAATACGATCATTACGGAAATGTGATTGAAAGAAATGAAGATTTTGTCCCCATTACCCGAATTGCCCTACCCATAAGTCTCCTATTGTTAAGGACAAGTAGAATATAGGTTTTGATTCGATTCTTGACATATATCTTCATTCCTTTACGTTAATTCGATATATAATATATACATGTAATATCATTTGTAAAACAATGTTTAAATATATTGCTTGTTTTGCATAACATAAGTTTTCTATTACTTTGTTATATAGGCAAGAATTTAGGGTAAGTCACAAGTATATTATTATAATCACAAATTATACACGTAATATAACATAATATAGATAGTTATAGGATTAGGGGGAGTAATTTTAGTATTTCTTTTTGATAATGCCAAAGGGGAGAAATTATAAAATATATAATTAGTTTATAATATTCATAGAGACATGGGAAGTATTTGAAGGATCATCATCAATAGGTATGTACAGGTATGATATTTCATAAACTAAGGTGGTCATCATTAAAAAAGGGGAGATTGTTGGAGAATGGAGTTTTGATGACAACAACCTTATTTCAATATTAATTGATTATAAAATATATAATAACACTTTTATTTAGAATATATATATATATGAAGGATTTATATACAGGAATTTATGCTGAAGACTGTACAGTTTAAAGATGTTAGAGAGATGATTCAAGACTCATGAGTAATCAAGAGTTCAAGATATATTTACAAATAGAGTCTAGTTTATGTAGGACTCTAAATAGCACTCCAGGTTCAAATTCAAAATTCAAATTCAAATTCAAATTCTGTTTTTCAATTTCTGATTTTAAATTCTATTTTCAAATTTTATCTTCAATCTCTATTTTACTTTCTTTACTTTACTTTTGATTTCAAACTCAAGTTTTATAAGTTTTATACATTTATACTTTTATATACTTTATATTTATATAGTTTTAAACTTTATAATTTTATAAATATGTTCATATATCTTATATTTATGTTTTCATATTATTTTCCACTTTAACATACTTATTTATAACACTATGTTTTAATTCAAGAATTTCCAGAATTATATATATATATATATATATATATATATATATATCAAAACACTTGAAAATTGCTCAAAATTTAAATTTACATAGTGATATGTCAACATACACATATGTCTATGTCGACATATAACTGTTACATTTTTTATCTTCAAAGGAAGTGGCTTTTCACTATTTGTGACGTTTCAGAAATGTTTCAACCTTTCAAATCTTATAAATAGGGTTGATTCCGATTATTTTCATCATTCTTCTTCTCCATCTTCATCCCCTATCTTTACACCATTTTTTTTCTTTCATTTTTATGATTTCTACACTTATACTCTGCTGAATTCAATTCTACTTACATAAAACTTCTTTTCTTCTCACTCTCCACTCATTACTCTCTAAATCAAAGTGCTATTGACGAGTTAAAGGGCTATTGTAATCTTTTGGGAAGTGTTTAGGTAATCGGTGTTTTCCTTATAGCTGTGAAATCAAGGAACAGGAGCGGTGTAATCCATGTAGCCATGAAATCAAGGAGAGTATACTTAATTAAGTGTGTGGAATCGGTGTTACCCTTGTAGCCGTGAAATCAAGGAGGTTGTACTTGGATATTGATATAGTAATAAAACTCTGCGCAATCCAACGTTGCGTGGGACTAGACGTAGGAGCAATTCCGAACTAGTCCAAAATCCGGTGTGTTCTTTCCTTTTCTGCATTTTATTTTTGTTTATCTTTGTATTTGTGTCTGATTCTGTGTCTGTGATTGTTTCTATGGTGTTTGATTCACATAGTAGATCATATAAGTTTTAGATTTTGTTTAATTTACGTATTGGAAGATCCGCATTTTACGTATTGGAAGATCGTAAAATATTTTTATTTTATTCCTTGAGGGTTGGGTCATTCTCATCTTTTAATATGTTGCTTAAGGGGATGTGAGACATGCCCATAATTTTTATGATTTTATTTGTGACTATTTTGCCCCTGTCATCCTTGTACAAGGCATAACTTTTGATTCAGGTCAAATTAAACGGTGAGACCTGTGCCATTAGAAAGGAATTGACGTTTGCCTTTCCTTAGAGTGGTTACATTAAAGATTTGGCACAGCGGTTTGGGAGAAATCACTGTTTTAAGTTTTTTCAGTTGGCTGTCTAGGTTTTGAGAGCCTAATGGGCTGATTTGGGAATGCCCAATTAGTGGGTCGGTGGAAACTATAAATAGACGGTGAGAGGTATGGGAAATAGTTTGCTTCCTCATTCTCTTATTTAGTGGCCTTATGCTCCTCTTTCCTCTAACACCTTTCTAACATTAAAAATCAAAATCTAAAGAGGGAAATCATAGATCTACACCATTTGAGGCTAAATCTACATCAGTTGAAGCAAGAATTCATCAGATCTAGAGGTTTGGTGCGAAGTGCTTGCTGTCCGGATTCTTATTTCATCAATTTTAGCATGTTTTGGAGAATCAATGAGTGATATGCATCTCTCACATGGATTCAATGAAGTATATGAGTGTTTGTTCATGTTTTTCACCATATTCAAGTCGATTTTTTAGACCTACTTCTTGGTAAGTCCATTCTCATATGAATCACCATAGGATCTAATTTAGTAAGTTTAAATTTATGATTTCAATGCTATTCCATATGATTATGCAAGTTAGATCTATAGTTGTGTTCATATTTACATTCATGAGAATTTTGGTGAGTTTCACATCATTATTGATGAAATCGCCAAATTGGTGATGTTATTGGTTTCATAACATGCTTGTGATTGTATTGAATGAATCAGATGAGTTAGTTTCATCGATTATATCGATTGGTGAAGTTTTGGTCGAAATTGGAGTCGCTTGGAGAAGTGCAGGTTTTGGGTCGTTCAGAGCCTGGTCGGTCGCACAATAGTGGGATTTTCTTGGGGAACAAGACAGGAAGTAGGTTCGGTCGAGCGAGCCTAGGGAAGATTTAATGATTGGGTCGGTCGCTCTTACCTGGTCGGACGTGTATTCTAGGACAGTTGGATCTGGAGTGGGTCGTGTCGAGCGAGTGGTCAGTCAGTCGTGGTGTACTCGTGCCAACTGGTTTGGTCGGTCAG
This sequence comes from Allium sativum, assembly GCA_030737875.1. Classification (NCBI taxonomy): domain Eukaryota; kingdom Viridiplantae; phylum Streptophyta; class Magnoliopsida; order Asparagales; family Amaryllidaceae; genus Allium; species Allium sativum. The sequence goes on along the minus strand of CM060916.1, from coordinate 692,647,404 downwards.
AATATCGTGGTGATTCCAGAAGAGCTGGTCGGTCGTTCAGGTCCTGGTCGGCCCCCGGGTATGGTTAGGTTGGTTGCTCCAACCTGAATGGGAGGAAAGGTGGTCGGTCCAAGGTGGGGTCGGTCAGGGAGGTCGGTCGGCTCAAGGTAGTGGCTCGGTCGAGTTTGAAGGGTTTCTTGGTAGCGCTTTTAAATATTGTGGTTGATTGCCTAAGTACTATGGTTTGTTTTCTCTAGCAAATTGATGTGATGCTATGGATTGTTTCGGGCCTTATGATTGATGTTTTCGTTGGTTCAAAAATGGTAGTAACTCCGAGGTGAATTCAATATGGAATATTGAAGTGAGGTGATGTGTACGTTGCCAGTCGTAGTGCAATGGGTGAAACTAACTCAAAGGTGATCTGAGTATAGTGATAATGGTAGGATAGTCGCCGTTGATGACGACTAAAACTAGAGGCCGAGAGATTATTGTTGTCGTAGGTTCTGGCGGGCTCAAAGCAGGGGTTACACAATTTCGTCGTATGACCGAGAACTCTGGGTTTCTTCGTATGGCCTAGACACATTTCGTTGCATGGTGTGTGGGGTTTCAACTAGAACCACAGTTCACCATTGGCCCTTGATGGCGGCAAATTGTTTGGCCGGTCATACGACTAATGATGGTTTCAAAGCAAGGTTGGCGGTGGTAGCCAGAGTCAGTCATAGACGTTTGGATGCTTGGTTGCCTTAGTTGTATGAGTTGCTTTTCCATATATGAATGGATGCTTTAATTGCCGTGACTGAATTGTTATTCCTTTGGATTTATGGATTGTAAAGGCTACCACTGTCAGGTGTGGGAAAGGCAGGTTGTTTATTTATTCATTCTCATGTACTTTGTTGATAAATTTTGTTGGCTATTTTATCGCTCACTAAGACTATTGTATGACTCAAGGTTTTATGTTTCCCTCTTATTACCTTGGGCTGTTCATCCGATTGTTGGATGGGCAGACTAGGTGGCAGGTGATAGGTGATAGCTTAGTGAGGATGGTTTTGCTGATCGGAGGCGAGCGGGAGGCTGATGTACTACCTTTACTACTATCTAGTGTTTGTTTCAGCTGTTTACTATTGCTCTGAGTATTGTAATGAGGCAAAATTGTACAAACACTATTATCTATGGGAATTACTTTCTAATTGTTATGAAAGTTTAGTATTTTCTGCTTCACCATTGCTACCTATTGTATATGTTCTATTATATTTTATCCTTGCGCTGTGAGTTTACGACAGGTTCCACTTATGTATCATACCTTGATGATTGTCTTGGCTGCCTGGCACACCTTTCACGCAACATTCCTTTTGTTTAGTGCGGGGGCTGTGGGCAGTCATCATATTTGGTATCAGATCTCTGGTTAACGATTTTAGCCAAAGTTCTTGGACGTAATTGCGTATGAGAGACGTACTTGTAGATTTCAGTTGGGTGTATACTATATGATACTATACAGTATAGTAGCGGTTGTACTTCTTCAGCAGTTTATCTTCTAAGTGGCTAATCATTCTAACTTGCAGATTTAGAATGAGTCGACGTTATACAAGACATACTGTTAGGGAAGAAGTTTTGCTTGGAGGGGTTATGGAGGGGCACCTAACTACCTGGCCATGTTTGAAGCTATAATGGAAGCATGCCATCAAAGGAACCCCGCTCTAGTGGCAGCTACGGTTGATGTTGAAGTCCAAGTGCCAAGAGATGTAGAATTTGCAAAACTATGAAAAGGCTTTACATCATTGGGAGGGAAACAGTTCAAGGACACTGAACCAGTTGAAGAGGTTCAAAGGTGGTTGAATACTTGTATTCGAATCTTCAAGGACTTGGGCATTGGTGATGCAACAAAGAGGAAACTAGCATTAAGGCAGTTAGTGGGCAGATCGATGGACTGGTGGAACTCTATCACACTTGAGACTCTTAAAGAGGATATTTCATGGGAGCTGTTCCAGGCTAAGTTTGAAGCAAAATTTATCTCCATCGTTCAAAAATTTATTCTGTTTAAGAGATTCGTGGAGCTTGAACAGAATGGTCACCCAGTTCTTGACTATATTTCTGACTTCGAGGCCTTGTCGAAGTATGCTCGTTCATATTTGAATACTCCTTATCAAAAGAATAAGAAGTTTGTCTTGAGATTGGATGAATATCTTGGGAATCAGCTTGTGGATCACATCGATGATAGCTTTGAGAAGATAGTCGAGAAGGCTTTGAGGCATGAAAGTTTGTTTCCCAAGAAAATGTCTGTTGTTGCAACTAAGGAAGAACAAAAACCACAGCAAAGTGGTAAGAATAAGAAGAGGAAGCAACAACAGTAGAAAGGAAAGGATGGCCAAAAGAAGCAGAAAGGAGAAGTGACTTGCTTCAATTGTTGGCAGAAGGGCCATTTTGCTAGTGAATGCAAGAATCCTAAAGCCAAAAAGAAGCGCTTCATGTATGGAAAGTCGGGACATGAGAAGAAGGATTGTCCAGAATCAGCTAAAGGGAAGCAAGTGGTTAAGGCTTATGCTTTATGAGCTGTGCCATCTTCTTCAAAAGCTCCTACTACTGAGGATAAGGGAAAAGGCGTCGTGGTGCAAGGTACTCTTTCTATTCATAGTGTTTCAATTCGAGTTTTTTTATACTGGAGCATCGTATTCTTTCATTTGCAATGAGCTTGTGCATCGCTTGGGTTTGGAACCCGAGATTTGTGATATACCATTGATTGTGACCAATCTAGTTGGGGGTTCGTCCAGTTTGTGCATGTTGTGCCGTTGTCTAGTGTGGTCGAGTCATGGTTGCTCTTTTGTGTGTGATTGCTTTTTTCTTAACTTCGCTGGGTTTGGGATCAACTTGGGCATGGATTGGCGCAAGAGGTATGCGGAAAGGGTGAATTGTGAGAAGCTAGAGGTGAGAGTCGGAGATGTGGAAGGGCAAAAGATGTTGATAAGGTGTAAGCGTGAAGATTGTGTCTTTGTTAGCTATCTATATTCGCTTGTGATTCTACGGGAAGACTTGTCATCTGTGCTAATTGCTAATGAGTATAAGGATATCTTTGACAAGTTCAAAGGGTTACCGCCGCATCGTGAGATCGAGTTTAGGATCGATTTGGTCGAGGGTGCTAGAGCAATCGTTATGCCTCTTAGGCGGATGGCACCTAAGGAACAGCGAGAGTTGGAGGTGCAAGTTCGAGACCTTCTAAGGAAGGGATTCATTCGTAGAAGTGTTTCCGAATGGGGTACACTGGTCATGTTTGCAACTGAGGCAGATGGCTCATTAAGGTTATGTGTAGACCATCGTGAGATGAACAAGGTGACTAAGGAGAACAAGTATCCGTTGCCAAGGATTGATGACTTGTTCGATCAGCTTCACGAAGCTAATGTGTTTTCTCAGATGGATTTGGCAATGGGATTTCACCAAGTGAGGGTAGCAAAGGATAGTTTGCCAAAGACTGCTTTTAGGACACCATCCGGATTCTTTAATGGTTGGTGATGCCATTCAGGTTGACTAACGCACCATCATACTTTATGGATCGTATGAATAGAGTGTTTGGAGATCAGTTGAGCAAGTTCGTGCTTGTGTTCATGGATGATATTCTGGTTTATTCTTGGGATATGGAAGAACACAAGACGCACTTAAGGGTTGTGTTTAGAAGTCTTGAGAAAGCATCGACTGAGAGCTAAGTTTTCCAAGTGTCACTTTTGGAAGAGTGAAGTGAGGTTCTTAGGCCATGTTGTTTCTGGAAGTGGGATAGCGGTTAACCCCGCTAAAGTGGCAGCAATTCAGGACTGGGATAGACCTATGAATGCGATGGATGTTCGGAGTTTCCTTGGGTTGGCTGGTTATTACCGATGATTTATCAAGGATTTCTCCAATGTAGTTGCACCATTGACAGGATTAACAAAGAAGAACCAATCGTTCACATGGGATGCGAAGTGTGAACAAGCATTCGGGATCATGAAGGAGAGATTGACAAGTGTTCCTATGTTGACCATTCCATGTGGGAATGAAGAGATGGTTTTGTACACCGATGCATGTGGTACTGGACTTGGAGCAGTGCTAATGCAAAAGGATAAGGTTGTGGCCTACGCAAGTCGACAACTAAAGCCGCATGAGAAAAACTATCCAACTTATGATTTGGAGTTGGCGGCGATTGTGTTTGCTCTGAAGATGTGGAGACATTACCTGTTGGGAGTGCAGCTCGAGTTGTTTACGGACCACAAGTCGTTGAAGTATCTTTTCTCCTAAAAGGACTTAAATCTTCAGCAGCAACGATGGTTGGAGTTTCTGGCATCGTATGATTTTGGTATAGCCTATACTCCTGGCAAAGGCAACGTGGTGGCAGATGCATTGAGTCGAAGACATGCAAGTTTGGGAGCGAAGTTTTCGGGATGGAAGAGCCTCGAGTAATTGGCAAGGTTCGATTTCAGGCCACGGTGCAAATTGGAACCTGAAATGTTGGCAAGCTTATCGATAAGACCTACAATTATCGAAAAAATTGGCTAAAGCCAAGAGCAAGATGCTGAGCTTGTCGAGTTTATCAAGAAATTGGAACCAGAGAATAAAGAGCTCGAAGTCAATCAAGAAGGTTGGCTTCGAAAGCAAGGACGATTAGTTGTTCCTAATATAGATGGACTGAGAGATGAGGTTTTGAGAGAATGTCATCATTCGAAGTTGACCCAAATCCCTTCATTTCCAAGTGTATGGACAGTAGTTGGTGAAAGCTGAACAGAAAAAGCCAAGTTCTTTGCTTCCGCCGTTGGAAGTCCCTACATGGAAGTGGGAGCAGATATCGATGGATTTTATCGATGGACTACCTATAATTAGGGCAGAAAATGAAGGGATTTGGGTCATTGTGGATCGCTTGAAGAAAAGTGCGTGATTCATTCCTGTCAAGTCGACTAGGACGGCGTCGAAACTGGCTGAACTTTATGTGAAATGGATAGTTCGATTCCATGGTGTCCCAAAGAATATAGTGAGTGACTAAGATCCATTATTCACGAGTGTATTTTGGAAGAGTCTACAAGAGGCTCTGGGAACTGAGCTATGTTTGAGTACGACATATCATCCCCAAACGGATGTTCAGACCGAGAGGGTTAATCGAGTTTTTGGAAGATCGCCTGAGAGCTTTTGTATTGGATTTTGGGGGATCATGGGAAGACCATCTGCATGTAGTTGAGTTTGCGTACAATAATAGCTACCAGTCTAGTATTGTAACACCCCACCTACGTTAAGGTCACTCACAAAGGGAATGCCTTAACTTCGGTGGAGCGTTTTAGGTAAAAGATGCAGATAAATTACAAGACAGACAAATAAAGCAGCGGAAAATAAAGTCATTTTATAAGCAACGTAGTTTAGTCAAGCTTTTACAACAATTGACTCACTTAAAAGTATTATATAAAACTTCTGTCTTGGTTTAAAAACATCCAAGTATATAAGAAGCATAAAGCATAGCAAAGTAGCATAAGTGCCCAAATAAAAGTGTAACCACAGCCATAGCCCAAGAAAAGAGAATTCAAGCAATACATCTACTCTCTTCAAGCTGGAAAGGTCTGAACTAAGTTGAAGTATTCCCTCCCTGCAAACCTTGGGGGGGGGGGAGGGAACGGAAGAAAGGAAGGCGAAAGAAAACGGGTCAGACATAAAGCCTGGTAAGCTCAGTGATTTTCAGCATGTAAATAAGATAAAGGATCATGACACGAATAAACTAAATATAGGACAATACCATAGTAGCAAGATAACATAAGACAAGATAAGGCAAGATAAACTGAATATGCTATCGCACCCATTTCTATTTCTTTGCTTCGCTACTACCCTGTTATTCTGATTTCTATATCTCTGCACCACCTAACAAGTGTCCTAACTAGTAATCTATATGAAATGATAATATGATCCCAATCCCCCGCAATTGTAGTAGCTTTCAGGTGTACATCTATTATGAGGATTCCACCTCAATCTGCCTAATTGCCATGAACATATTAGATGTACTCTTACTACCCTATCGATCGGCTCCCTACTTGTATTAATTTTCCTTGTGTCTGTGCCAATCGGCCCTCTCTAGCGTGTAGATATCCTGTGCTGGTCCTACCATAAGGTGTAACAATCCTTATGATAGTGACCCGACACGATTCAAAATGCACAATGTATAACTACTGGTACCCAGTGCCTGCTTTTTCCACTCCAGAGTACGTGCACGCCCGTAATCCGTCGGAACCTACACTGATGTACCCCCTGCCGCTATTTTGACCGCTTATAATCAACCCAGTAATCGTGCCCCACCCTGCCTAGCTCAGGGTACCGTGATACATCCGTGTGGGTTACTGCTGAAATAGGTCCCGTTACTAGGGTTTCCTAGGGTCTATTCGTATACCTCGCAAATTGATTAATTATTATCCATCCATTCAAGTTAACTTAACCCACCAAAACATCATGTCATATTGGTTAAGTGTTGTCCATGCATGTTAACTTAACCCATCCACTCATCATGTCATGTTGGTTAAGTGTTGTACATTCATGTTAACTTAACCCTTCTCATTCATCGTGATGTATTAGTTAAGTGTTTCTTATTAACTTAACCCCGTTCATTCATCATGTTATATTGGTTAAGTGTTTCCCATTAACTTAACCCCACTCATTCATCTTTTTATATTGGTTAAGAGTTTCCCATTAACTTAACCCCACTCGATCATCATGTTATATTGGTTAAGTGTTCTTGTTAACCTTGTTATATTGGTTAAGTGTTCTTTTTTTAACTTAACCCTACCCATTTGCTTGATTAACATGTTGTATTGGTTAAGTGTCTCCTACTCATATGTTGCTTAACCTTTCCATTCTTAGCATGTCTGTTCATTTGCATTAATTAATATATTAATGCACCAATCTCTCACATTAGAATTGTTGTTTGCGGTTGCTGGATATGCCGGGCGGTTCCAGGCAGATTTCTATCGTAAACACATTCTAACCTCGGGTTTTTGGGGCATGATGCGCTAACCTCTCACATTAGATCTGTTGTTGCGGTAGCTCGATGTGCCGGGCAGTCCCGGGCAGTCTTACACCACAACTCAATCTAACATCGCGTTAGGCATGTTCATCTTTCATCTAATTTTCATATTTATCATTCATTTCCAAGTTTATATGAAAATTATCCACAAGTGTTGTCAATTCCAGTTATGTCACATTTTCCATCTAAGTTATGCCCCTCAGTTCTAAGTATACGAATTATACCATTTCATGTTACTAATCATTTACATGATTATAAGCCAATCTATGCCAATAGCATGTAGTTCAATATTTTCCCCAATATTTTTTCCAACATTCCCCCGTTATTCGTTCGCATAATTCCCATGAAACGTTAGGCTCGCAAATTAGCCTAACTCATAAACAAAAGGGAAAAGAAAGAGAAATGTAACATTCCAATAGGCATAAAACAATATAGATCTAACTATGTATAACATAAACCTGACATAGAACAACATGAATCTAATTAAGCATAAAAATGTGAACTTGCATATAAGTTAGATCCAATTAATATGCGAACTAGCATAGATCTAAACATAAAAACAGGGACTTACATAGATCTTAAGCATATGTACTAGCATGGATCTAAACATATAAACATATATGAATATGACTTAGCATATAAACTTGCATATATGAACATGACCTTACATATAAACTTGCATATATGAACATGACTTTAGATCTAAACATATAAATATGTATAAACATGATTTAGCATATAAACTTACATACGTGAACATGATTTTTGATCTAAACATATAAATATGTATGAACATGACTTAGCATATGAACTTGCATGCATGTACATGACTTTAGATCTAAACATATAAATATGTATGAACATGACCTAGCATATGAACTTGCATACATATACATGACTTTACATATAAACTGGCATATATGAACATGACTTTAGATCTAAACATATAAATATGTATGAACATGACTTAACATATGAATTTGCATACATGTACATGACTTTAGATCTAAACATATAAATATGTATGAACGTGACTTAGCATATGAACTTGCATACATGTACATGACTTTACATAGAAACTTGCATATATGTATATGACTTTACACATATAAACTTGCATATATGAACTTAACGTGCATTATAACTTGCATATAGATCTACATAGATCGAAGCATAAAAGAATCACCAATTTGATGTACAACATGATAGGTTCAATTTCATCAATCACAATAGTCTCATAGGCATAGAATAAACATGAATCAGAATCGATTATCATATAATTAGGCACACTTCTAGATTCGATTCATTGCAAGTCATGACTTCTATATGTTCAAATCTGAATAATAACTGAACTTATAGTTATAGGATTAGAAAAAAGAGAATTGTTTTGATGTTGTAGAGATTATAATCTTTCTATGTTGATTGTAGCAGAAAACTTTCACTTTAATTTGAAGCTTTTCAGTTTGACTTCAAGCTTTAAGGAGAAGAAGAAGAAGGTTCTAGCTTGAAGAAGAAGGAGGCTAGGTTAGAGATGGACAGCATAGTGGCTTTAGGAATGATTTTAGTGTAGATTGGGGCTTAGGTTATATATGTATTTATAGGTGTATAGGATCAACATGAGCCTTTAGATCAACCTAGGATCCATCCAAGCCATCCAGTCCAAGAAAATTCGTCAGCAAGCCAATCAGTGAGCAACACATAAGCCCTAGGTCATAGAAAATCGTCACTGCCCGGTACAGTCAGCAGGGGTCGACCCCTACAGGGGGGTCGACACCTGTGTCGACTCCCCTATGGGGAGTCGACACCCTATGGAGGGATTTTTCCTACCTACTTCCGGATGTTGGCTTGAATTTCGAACTTGATTTATTAGTTATTTATTTCAATTTTGGTTTTAACTTAAATCTTCTAACCTCCATAACTTCTTCATACAAAGTCCGATTTACGCAAACTCGGACTCTATCTCAAGCAGAATTCCGAGACGAACGCAATGGCGCTACCCATTTTACTTAGTTCCTGCTTTTAAAATTAAGTATCTTTTAATTTGTTATTCTAATATTCATTGAAAATACGGGGTGTTACATTCTCCCCTCCTTAAAGGATTTCGTCCCCGAAATCTCCAAGTCAAGAAGAATGTATATCCTATCATGTAATCATCCATCTACTCAACCATAAATCATAGGCATCCATTGTCCTTAAAAAGATTTCTAATGCTTTTCATGATTATATGCATAGTGTGTGTATATGTCCTTATCTAATGCAAAAATCAGGTGGTCTACTGATTAAGTTGACCTCCTTGATGCGAATTATGTCGGTGCCATGAGTCCACTATGTATGCAATTATTCCTAATCGTACTTTATGTCTTCTACATGAGTGCATAATCATTCGTACAAATGAAATATCCATATGATAACACATCAAATTTCAATCCATATACAAATACATACATTCATATGCATATGCAATATGAAAGTGACTAAGCCGATCTAGTGCCTAATGTGTGTGTATGCATCCACGAGTAACCACTAGCAACCACTTGTAATCCATCAGTCATAACATGTTTACATACATTGGCTTCTACCTAAGTATCGAAGATATGACTTAGAGGATATACCTAAAAAGATAGAAACAAGTATGCATAGAATTCCTAGAAAAGAGATCAAGGATATACCCTCAAGAAAAAGGGTATGATGCGTGTGTCTTATCTTCAGTCTCCCACGTCGCGTCTTCTTGAGCTTCACTTCACTGTACCTTGATTAATTTAACTTCATGATTGCAAAGCTTCTTGACCTTCATTTCCAAAACTCACTAGTAAAGATAGATCTCGATCACTTACTATGCTAGAGGGTATCCCATATAGTCGAACTATCTTTCCATGATAAACAGATGTTAACCATGATATCGAGTATATATACTAAGATGATCAAAGGTCTCTCCTCTGCTTAGCCTATCCGTCATGTCACAAATCTGAGGGTCTTCATGTTACGCCGCTCCTATCCATTCCAAAAGCGTAGGCCGCTCTTCTAGCGATGTTAACAAGCTAGGTACAAACTTGACTGAGGGTCTACTGCTAAAGGTTGTTATGTACTTCAAACTTTTTCTCCTAAAAGATAATGATGCCATGACTTAAGAGAAAACACTATAGCAGCTAATTCCAAGTTGTCAGTTGGATAGTTTTTCTCATGTACTTTTAGCCGTCTTCCTCCATAATAAACTACCCTCTCTTCTAGCATTAAAACAGTGCCTAACTTTGTCATTTATGCATCCATAAGAACTGTAAACGTCTTGTTCCCTTCGGCCAATGTCAAGACTGGGGTTGTCGTCAAGGTTCTCTTCAGTCGTTGGAAGGCAACATCACAAATCAAATCCCAAGCAAAAGTTAGATTCTTCTTCGTCAATCTAGTAAGTGGCGCTAATACAAAGTCCTTAATTAAACTCCTATACTAGCCCGCTAATCCAAAAAAACTTCTTACTCTCGTTGTATTCCTTGGGACCTTCTAATCTTGCACCGCAACTACTTTTACGGGATCTACTGTTATCCCTTCCTTGGATATCACATATCTTAGAAACCTTACTTCTTCTCTCCAAAAATGATATTTGGAGAACTTAGCCTTAAGTTGATGCGCTTGGAGGGTATCCGAGACTTCCCTTAGATGCAAAGCATGTTCTTCCTCACTCTTAGAGAAAAACAAAATATCATCAATGAACAAGCGAGGTGAACCATCCACCTTTGTAGCGAAACAACTGGAGCACCCCATTCAGAAATACTTCGCCTTATGAACCCTTTCTCTTGTAACTCTTTTACTTGTTTACTGAGCCCTTCCTTTCCCTTGGAGTCATGTGTCGTACAGGTAATGCAACTGGCTTCGCATTGTCAACTAGATATATACAGAAATTTATCTCGCGTTTTAGGGGCAAAATCCCTGACCCGATCCAAAGCATCTGCGTACTCATGGACTATTTTAACGGATCGCAAATCATCGATAGATGCATCAAGTGATTCTAGGTGGCTAAGCCTAACTGATCCCTTAGGATCACACGAAGTCTCGAGGGTATTCCCGAGGCAAGTCAAAATTCTAACTACCCTCCTTTCATAATTACCAGCTAACCAATCCATGCCTAGAATCAACCCATAGCCCATGAAACCATGGACATAAGCATTACACTTAAACTCAATGCTAGTATCGAAATTTCCAAATCCAAACAAATCATTGACTAGTGAGCCGAACCCCCAATTGGATTTGAAACAACAATGGGACCCTCTACTATGCTGGTACTAAGGTGTAGAGACTTAACTATGGAAGTAAATATAAATGAATGTGAAGCGCTAAAATCAACGTGAGTACTAACAGGATGATTTAAAAAGAAAAACCAAACTTTTTTAGCCGAAACTTTACTACCTCCCTCTCATGTACGCTGGCAGTGAGAGCATGCACTTTCCCTTCTGAAAATCCTGTCCTTTGTTCTTGCCCTTGTCCTAAATTATATGACCCGTTATACCATAATAAAGACACTTCCTATTGTCTTAGGTTTTACTATTCTTTCTTCCCTTCTTGCCCTGTGATCCTTCCACTTACACCTCTTTCTTTTTACCTCCTTTGTGAACCAAGTCCATATCCATGATTTTCTCATCCTTGGATTGTGCTTCTTAGCCAAACCCCCTCATTCTCATCTTTACCATTCTTGTGTAACATATTGACAAGTCTCTCGAAAGCTGCCTCCATTGCATGGAAAACCCTACAAAGCTTGAAAGAAAATTAATCGCAGGTGAAACTACTGTGGCTATAGATGGAAGTTGGGCACTACTTCGACCTTTGACAGGTGGCATAGTCTCATCAAGCCTACGGAACCATGTCGCGATGAGGTTACCTCCCAGAAAGCCAGGAGCCCCGGAGACTTAGGAAAGAAGGAAAAAAGGATTCAAATAGAGGATCAAAAGATAGTGCATATGGCTTTAGGGAATATGCCTTTAAAACAAAACTTTTTCTTTTGAAAATGCTTCTTTTAAAACCGTTTTGAAAATAATTTTTCAAATCTTTTATCTGATCTGGTAACCTGGCTCTGATACCAAATGTAACACCCCACCTACGTTAAGGTCACTCACAAAGGGAATGCCTTAACTTTGGTGGAGCGTTTTAGGTAAAAGATGCAGATAAATTACAAGACAGACAAATAAAGCAGCAAAAAATAAAGTCATTTCATAAGCAACATAGTTCAGTCAAGCTTTTACAACAATTGACTCAATCACACTTAAAAGTACTACATAAAACTTCTGTCTTGGTTTAAAAACTTCTAATATAGAAGCATAAAGCATAGCAAAGTAGCATAAGTCTGCAAATAAAAGTGTAATCACAGTCATAGCCCAAGAAAATAGAATCCAAGCAATACATCTACTCTCTTCAAGCTGGAAAGGTCTGAACTAAGCAAAAGTATTCCCTCCCTACGAACCTGGAGATGGGGGGGGGGAACGGAAGAAAAGAAGGCAAAAGAAAACGGGTCAGACATAAAGCCTGGTAAGCTCAGTGATTTCCAGCATGTAAACAAGATAAAGGATCATGACATGAATAAACTGAATATAGGACAATACCATAGTAGCAAGATAACATAAGACAAGATAAGGCAAGATAAACCGAATATGCTATCGCATCCATTTCTATTTCTCTGCTTCGCTACTACCCTGTTATTCTGATTTCTATATCTCTGCACCACCTAACTAGTGTCCCAACTAGTAATCTATATGAAATGATAATATGATCCCAATCCCCGCAATTGTGGTAGCCTTCAGGTGTACATCTATTATGAGGATTCCACCTCAATCTGCCTAATTGCCATGAACATGTTAGATGTACCCTTACTACCCTATCGATCGGCTCCCTACTTGTATTAATTTTCCTTGTGTCTGTGCCAATCGGCCCTCTCTAGCTATGAAACATTAGGCTCGCAAATTAGACTAACTCATAAACAAAAGGGAAAAGAAAGAGAAATGTAACATTCCAATAGGCATAAAACAATATAGATCTAACTATGTATAACATAAACCTGACATAGAACAACATGAATCTAATTAAGCATAAAAATGTGAACTTGCATATAAGTTAGACCCAATTAATATGCGAACTAGCATATATCTAAACATAAAAACAAGGACTTACATAGATCTTAAACATATGTACTAGCATGGATCTAAACATAAAAACATGTAGATCTAAACATATGAACAAATAGGAACATGACTTAGCATATAAACTTGCATATATGAACATGACCTTACATATAAACTTGCATATATGAACACGACTTTAGATCTAAACATATAAATATGTATGAACATGATTTAGCATATAAACTTACATACATGAACATGATTTTAGATCTAAACATATAAATATGTATGAACATGACTTAGCATATGAACTTGGATACATGTACATGACTTTAGATCTCAACATATAAATATGTATGAACATGACTTAGCATATGAACTTGCATACATGTACATGACTTTACATATAAACTTGCATATATGAACATGGCTTTAGATCTAAACATATAAATATGTATGAACATGACTTAGAATATGAACTTGCATACATGTACATGACTTTAGATCTAAACATATAAATACTTATGAACATGACTTAGCATATGAACTTGTATACATGTACATGACTTCATATAAACTTGCGTATATGTATATGACTTTACACATATAAACTTGCATATATGAACTTAACTTGCATTATAACTTGTATATAGATCTACATAGATCGAAGAATAAAAGAATCACCAATTTGATGTACAACATGATAGGTTCACTTTCACCAATCACAATAGTCTCATAGGCATAGGATAAACATGAATCAGAATCGATTATCATACAATTAGGCACAGTTCTAGATTCGATTCATTACAAGTCATGACTTCTATATGTTCAAATCTGAATAATAACTGAACTTATAGTTATAGGATTAGAAAAGAGAGAATTATTTTGATGTTGTAGAGATTATAATCTTTCTATGTTGATTGTAGCAGAAAACTTTCACTTTAATTTGAAGCTTTTCAATTTGACTTCAAGTTTTAAGGAGAAGAAGAAGGAGGTTCTAGCTTGAAGAAGAAGGAGGCTGGGTTAGGTTAGAGATGGACAACATGGTGGCTTTAGGAATGATTTTAGTGTAGATTAAGGCTTAGGTTAGATATGTATTTATAGTTGTATAGATCAAAGTGAGCCTTTAGATCAACCTAGGATCCATCCAAGCCATCCAGTCCAAGAAAATTCATTAGTAGGCCAATCAGTGAGCGACACATAAGCCCTAGGTCACAGAAAATCGTCACTGCCCGGTACAGTCAGCAGGGGTCAACCCCTACAGGGGGTCAACACCATGTCAACACCCCTATAGGGGGTCGACACCTGTGTCAACTCCCCTAGGGGGGTAAACACCCTATGGCGGGATTTTTCCTGCCTACTTCCGGATGCTGGTTTGAATTTCGAACTTGATTTATTAGTTATTTATTTTAATTCTAGTTTTAACTTAAATCTTCTAACCTCCATAACTTCTTCATATGGAGTCCGATTTACACAAACTCGGACTCTATCTCAAGCAGAATTCCGAGACGAACGGAATGGCGCTACCCATTTTACTTAATTCCCACATTTAAAATTAAGTATCTTTTAATTTGTTATTCTAATATTCATAGAAAATACGGGGAGTTACAAGTACTGGGATGGTACCATGCGAAGCGTTGTATGGAAGGCCGTGTAATTCTCTAGCTTGTTGGATAGAGACCGGAGATAAGTTGATATTTAGGCTAGAAATGACTAGAAAAACCTCAGATTGTATCGACATCGTTCGACAATGAATGAAGGTAGCCCAAGGTCGTCAAAAAAGTTATGCTGATAAGCATCGAAAAGATTTGGAATTCGACGTTGGTGATAGGTTTTCGTGAAGATTTCGCCATTAAAGCATGTGGTTCGATTCGGAAATAAAGGAAAATAAGCTCCAAGGTTTGTTGGACCATTTCCGATAATCAAGCGAATCGAAAAGCTCGCATATAGATTGGACTTGCCAGAGAAGATGTCAAGTGTGCATAATGTTTTCCATGTGTTGTTTCAACGGAAGTTTGTGCATGATTCGAATGTGGTGGTATCTCCAGAGCAGTACAAAGACCTAGAAGTATAGATCACAGTTGCGAAACCTCATAAGCCACTTCGTGTTATGGGGAATGACACGAAATAGCTTAGGAGGAAAATGGTTAAGCTAATCAGGTACAATGTAGTGAAGATGGGGACGATTTTACGTGGGAGACGGAAGAGAGCATGAGGGCGACTCATCCAGAACTCTTCGTCGGTAGGACCCTTTGATATCGTATCATCGTCATATCGTTGTATCTTGTTGTTTTTTGGTAGGATTCTGCGTGCTAAGATAAGGCTATAGATGCATGGCTTAATGGTTGCTAGTTTAGATGATAGAATTGGATTCTCATGGATGATATGCATGTAGAATTTTTGTGATTGCTTGTGTTTACTTGGAATTATGAATTTCGAGGGCGAAATTCTTAAGGAGGGGAGAATATGACAGCCCACATTTAACGTATCGGAAGATCGTAAAATATATTTATTTTATTCCCTGAGGGTTGGATCATTCTCATCTTTTAATATGTTGCTTATGGGAATGTGAGACAGGTCCATAATTTTTACCGATTTCATTTGTGACAATTTTGCCCCTATCAGTTTTGTACACGACATAACTTTTGACTCAGGTCGAATCAGAGGGTGAGACCTGTGCCATTGAAAGGAATAGATGTTTGCCTTTCCATAGAGTGGTTACATTAAAGATTTGGCTTAGCAGTTTGGGGGAAATCGCTATTTTAAGGTTTTTCAGTTGGCTATCCAGGTTTTGGGAGCCTAATGGGTTGATTTGGGAAGGCCCAATTAGTGTGCTAGTGGAAACTAAAAATAAAGGGTGAGAGGTATGGGAAATAGTTTACTTCCTCATTCTCTCATTTAGTGGCCTTGTGCTCCTCCTTCCTGTAACACCTTTCCACCATTACAAAATCAAAATTTAAAGAGGGAAATCATAGATCTACACCATTGGAGGCTTGATCTACATCAATTGAAGCAAGAATTCATCGGATCTAGAGGTTTGGTGTGAAGTTCTTGCCGTCTGGATTCTTATTTCATCAATTTTAGCTTGTTTTAGAGAATCGGATATGCATCTCTCACATGGATTCAATGAAGTATATGAGTGTTTGTTCATGTTTTTCACCATATTCAAGTTGATTTCTTAGATCAACACCATTGTAAGTTCATTTTCATATGAATCACCATAGGATCTAATTTAGTAAGTTTAAATTGATGATTTCAATGCTATTTCATATGATTATGCAAGTTAGATCTATAGTTGTGTTCATATTTACATTCATGGGAATTTTGGTGAGTTTCACATAATTATTGATGAAATCGACAAATTGGTGATGTTATTGGTTTCATAACATGCTTGTGGTGAATTAGATGAGTTAGTTTCGTCGATTGTATTAATTGGCAAAGCTTTGATTGAAATTGGAATCGCATTGGAGAAGTGCAAGTTTTGGGTCGTTTAGACCTGGTCGGTCGCACAATAGTGGGGTTTTCTTGGGGAATAAGACAAGAAGCAGGTTCGGTCGAGCGAGCCTGAGGAAGATTTAATGATTGGGTCGGTCACGTCCTGCCGGGTCGGTCGCTCTTACCTGGTCAAACGTGTGTTCCAGGAAAGTTGGATCTGGAGTGGGTCGATCGAGCAAGTGGTCGGTCTTGCTGTACTCATGCCAATTGGTTCGATCGGTCAGAATATTGAGGTGATTCCAGAAGAGCTGGTCGGTCGTTCAAGTCCTGATAGGTCCCCGGATTTGGTCAGGTCGGTCGCTCCAACCTAAATGGGAGGAAAGGTGGTCGGTCCAAGGTGGGTTCGGTCAGGGCGGTCGGTCGGTCCAAGGTAGCGGCTCAGTCGAGTTTGAAGGGTTTCTTGGCAGCGCTTTTAAACGATGTGGTTGATGGCCTAAGTATTGTGGTTTGTTTTCTCCAGCAAATTGATGTGATGCTATGGATTGTTTTGGGCATTATGATTGATGTTTTCTTTAGTTCAAAAATAGTGGTAACTTCGAGGTGAATTCAATAGAGAATATCGAAGTGAGATGATGTGTACGTTGCCAGTCGTAGTGCAACGGGTGAAACTTACTCAAAGGTTATCATAGTTAGGTGATAATGGTTGGATGATCGTCGTTGATGACGACTAGAGATACTAGAGGCCGAGAGATTATTGTTGTCGTAGGTTCTAGCGGGCTCAAAACATGGGTTACACGATTTCATCGTATGATCGAGTACCTTGGGTTTCGTCGTATGGCCTAGACACATTTCATTGTATGGTGTGTGAGGTTTCAGCTAGATAAGGGTTTACCAATGACCCTTGACGGACGGCAAAATGTTTGACCAGTCATACGATTAATAATGGTTTCAAAGCAAGGTTGGTTGTGGTTGCCAGAGCCAGTCATGGTCGCTTGGATGCTTGGTTGCCTTGGTTGTATGAGTTGCTTTGCCATATATGAATGGATGCTTTAATTGCCATGATTGAATTGTTATTCCTTTGGATTTATGGATTGTAAAGACTATCATTGTCAGGTGTGGGAAAGGCAGGTGTAAGTTCTTCTCTGGAGCAGGGTAGATTAGTTCGTTTATTTACCCATTCTCGCGTACTTTATTGATGAAGTTTGTTACCTATTTTATCACTCATTAAGACTGTTGTCTGACTCATGGTTTTATATTTTCCTCTTATTAACTTGGGCTGTTCATCCGATTGTTGTATGGGCAGACTAGGTGACAGGTGATAGCTTAATGAGGACAGTGTTGTTGATCGGAGGCGAGCAGGAGGCTGACGTACTACCTTTACTACTATCTAGTATTTGTTTTCGTTGTTTACTATTTCTCTGAGTGCAGTAGTGAGGCAAAATTGTGCAAACACTATTGTCGCTGTCCACGTGTATGGGAATTACTTTCTAGTTGTTATGAAAGTTTAGTGTTTTCTGCTTCACTATTTCTACCTATTGCATATGTTCTATTATGTTTTATACTTGCGCCGTGAGTTTACGACAAGTTCCGCTTATGTATCATACCTTGATGATCGTTCTTAGTTGCTAGCACACCTTTCAGCGCACCATTCCTCTTGCTTAGTGCGGGGGCTGTGGGCGGTCGTCCCAACATTATTCATCCCCTCTAGGCTTCTAGTGTTAATTTTGCCTTAACGATCCATTCTTCAATCCCTAATAAGGAGCCCCTAATCTTCTTGAGGGTGCTCTTATCCCTGATTGTTTTGGTAGACATTCATAAGATACGACGCTTGCTAAGGGACAAGAACATGTGCAAGTTCCAGCACCCACTTCAGTGGTTCCTTCTAACCCAGCCGCGAATTTCTCTAAGCTTTGTAAAGGCTTTTCTAGTTTAGGCGGCAAGACTTTTTCAGGTACGAAGAAGTATGTAGTGGCGCACACCTGGATTAGAGACACTGAGAGAATTTGAGTTGTTAGGACTTAAGGATGGGATAAGGTTTGACTTGTGGCTTGACAACTTAAGGAGGAGGCTTTGTTTTTGTGGGAAACTTTAGAGGTTGAAGGAAGGAATATGGGTTGAGCCGAATTCATAAATAGGTTTGGAAGGAAGTTTCTATCACCTGTTGAGGAGGATATGCAGTTGGAATGGTTTTTAAATTTGAAGCAAGGAGATTCAGTAAAGGAACATATTAATCAGTTTAACGAGTTAGCAAGGTTTGGCATGGACTTTGTTAATATTGCTCACAAGAAGGTTGTTGGATTTGCGAGAGGTTTGGCATGGACTTGGTTAATATTGCTCACAAGTAATTTGTTCGATTTGCAAGAAGCTTGAATCAACTCCTCCAAAACTTTGATATGACTCACTTTCTTATAGGAGCGACATATGAGGCTTTGATTGAGATGGATTTGATGCATGAGGATAAGAAAGAAGAAGCCATGGAAGAGAAGAGTGAGTCTCTTAAGTTATCCGGCCTTAAGAAAAAGTTTTGGAATAAAAAAGACAAGAAGAAGCAAGGGGGAAATTGGCAGAAAGGACCAATCAAGGCTAAGATCAAGTGTCATGGGTATGGGACGCTAGGGCATTCATCGGCGACTACAGGAGGATAAAGGGAAAGTACCATAGTTGTGGGTAGCTGGGTCATCTGAGTAGGGCATGTTCATAGAAGACTGGACAAAATGCTAGTATGGAAGCAGCATCGGCTCAGGTGCACGTATTAGAGGCAGCATCGACTAGCATTAGCCGCGATAGGGGAAGAAAGGTCTTTTTTTTAAGGTTTGATCTCTATCTTTAATAATCCTATTCGTACTCTTTTCGATTCTTGAGCTTTGCATTCGTTTATTTCATGTTCTTTGGTTGACTTTTTTCACTTAGAAATCTCACTTATTACCAATCTCATAGTAGTTTCAAACCTTATATGTGGTTCGACACACTTATCTATGATTTGTAGGGTTTGAAGATTTTTATTTTAGGTGTATAATTTGATTTTGATGCCTATGTGTTGGGATTTGCGGGATACAAAATGATTTTAAGGATGGATTGGTTGGCCATGTAACTGCGTGAGGAGGGTCGTTCTTTTAATAACTTGTAGTGGTAGGACCCTGAAAATTTCTTACGACCCGTGAGGGTCAGCCATGTTGAGTTTTCTTTATTCCCTAGATTCTTCTATTGATACCTGTTGTTTATGGATATCCGAACATATTTGAAGAGGTTAAAGGATTGCCATTTAGGAGAGAAATTGATTTTCGGATTTTTCTTAGTTAGAACGCAAAGCTTGTGGCACTACCAGTTCAGCATATGGCTTCGAGGGAACGGAAAGAGTTGACCAAGTAAGTGGGTGAGCTTTTAGAGAAGGGTTTTATTAGGTGGAGTATTTCCGAGTGGGGAGCATGAGTTCTTCGCTAATAAGGCCGATGGTTCCCTCCGTCTACGTGCAAATTACCGATAATTGAATAAGCTCACAAAGAAGAATCATTACCCAATCCCTTAAATAGATGATTTATTCGATTAGTTGGTAGGATCATCAATATTTTATCAGATGGATTTGGTTACGGTATCCATCAGTTGAGCATGGAAGAGGATAGCATTGATAAGACATCATTCCGGACTTCTGAGGGCTTCTTTGAGTAGTTAGTTATGCCTTTTGGGATAACCAGCGCATAATCATATTTTGTGGATCTGATGAGCAGGGTCTTCAGAGATGTTGTGAATAAGTTCATCATGGTTTTTGTGGATGATATCTTGATCTTCTCAAGGAATGAGGGTAAGCATGCTTTGCATCTAGGAGAGGTTCTCAGTACTCTTCGAGCTTACCAGTTGAAGGCAAAAATTTCCAAATGCCATTTTTGGAGAAGGAGGTGCGTTTCTTGGGATATATGGTCGGATGGGTTGGCTGTTAACCCCAACAAGATAGTAGAAGTACAGGATTGGAGGACCCCCAAGAATGTAACTGAGGTAAGGAGCTTTCTTGTCTTAGCGGGTTACTAATTAACGGGCTTTGCATGGATCTCAACACCATTAACCCGACTTAGTAAATCGAGCATGACTTTCTCTTGGGATATAGATTGTGGGGATGCTTTCCATATGCTGAGGAATGCTCTTACCAATGCACCAGTTTGATATTACCTAGTGGATCAAAGATGTTTATAGTATATGCAAACGCTTGTGGGATGGGGCTAGGTGCAATATTAATGCAAGAAGGTAAAGTAGTGTGCTACTGTATTAGCCCGCTCAGAGTTCATGAGAGGTATTACCCTACGTATGATTTGGAGTTAGCCCCATAGTATTTGCATACAAGGCTTAGAGACACTACCTACTAGGAGAATGGTTTGATCTCTTTACGGATCACAAGTCACTTAAGTATTTATTTATTCAGGGGGATCTTAATTTGAGGCAAAGGTGGATGGAGTTCTTGGCGTCATATGATTTCAAGATTTTGTATACCTAGGCAAGAGGAACATGATGGATGATGCATTGAGTAGACAGAGAGCGACATTGAGTCCTTTATTTGTCGAGTGGTAGAGCTTGAAGTATATAGCCATCTTTGATTTTCGACCGTCTATAGACATTACACCAGGATTATTTGCATCTTTGGAGATGTAACCTACTTTATTAGAGAAAATTGGAGCTATACAGAGAGAGGATCCTAGCTTTCAGATATTTTGAATAGAATGGGTAAGGGAGAAGATTCTAGACACCTCCTTAGGTATACTATGGATTGTAAGGGATGGCTTCGTCGATATGGTAGGTTGTGTGTTTCCCACACAGATGATCTGATAAGTGCGGTTTTGATGGAATCTCATCATCGTCGGATGACTATCCATCCGGGTGGTGACAAGATGTATCGCAATATGAGGCGAGTCTTCTATTGGTACGACATGAAGAAGTGCATAGCTTAGTTTGTAGCTAGACGTATGACTTTCCAAATGGTTAAGGCAGAACTAAAAAAGCCTGGTGGACTACTTCAGCCCTTGGATACACCCTTATGGAATATGAAGGTATATCTATGGATATTTTGGACGGATTATCTAGGTCGAGAAAGGAAAACACCAACATTTGAGTCATAATGGACCGATTGACCAAGATCGTACATTTTCTTCCGGCTAAGAGTAAAAGGAAGACATCATGGTTGGCTTCTTTGTACGTTCACGAGATAGTTAGGTTGCACAGTATCCTTCAAGCATTATTAGCGATAAAGACCCCATTTTCACTAGCGAATTTTGGAGGAGTCTATAAGAAGCTCTAGGAATATAACTCAGGTTGAGTACCGCACATTACCCTCAGATAGATGGGCATACTTATAGGGCGAATAGGGTATTAGAAGATCTACTGAGGATGTGTATCGTAGAATTTGGAGGGGCTTGGGAAGATCATCTACCACTATTGGAATTTGCTTACAATAATATCTTCTGGTACAGCATTAGCATGTCACCCTTTGAGGCGTTGTATGAGCGGCCTTATAGATCTCCGGCATGTTGGTGGGACTCGATAGACAAATTGCTGCTAGGACCATAAATGATTAGGGAAACTTTTGAGAATGTTGAGTTAATTAGAAAGAGGATGAAGGCAGCACAAGACAGGCAGAAGTCCTTTGCTGATAAAAGAATTATTGATTTGGAATTTATGTTGGAAATTTGGTCTTCGTCAAAGTTTCACTGCTAAGGAACATGGTGAGATTTGGCTCTATGGGAAGTTGGCACCAAGATGTGTTGAACCATTCCCAGTCGCAGAGAGGATAGGCAGATGGCTTGTAGGGTTCGACTACTCGATAAACTGCTAGGCGTTCATGACGTGTTCCATGTATATCACTTGAGGAAATGTCTGCATAATTCAGCAAAGTTTGTTAAGCCCAGTGCATTGGAGGATGTGGAGATCGAGCGTGAAGCACCTATTGGACGAGCACCTCGGAAGATATTAGATTGGGAGACCAAGAAGTTGAGGAATAAAGAAGTAAGATTGGTCAAAGTACAGTGGGGGGACGATGGTAGTGAGGCACTTAGGAACCTGAAGAGCGAACACAAATTTTTTACCCATATATGTTTGATGGTACGTTTCGATCTTTTCTTTTTCTAGAGAGGATCTATCTCTTGAATTCCTTTAAATTTGATAAGAAACTTATAGCGAATAGGATATGGTTGAAATATGTCTTTGAAACATGTTATATTTGATGTTTGCAAATGGATGCAAGTGTTTGCAAATGGATGCAGTGGATGCATGCACACAAAATAGGCACTATGATCGGATGAATAGGACACTTGCATATGCATATGGATGTGTGTACATTTTATTTATTTATATGGTTGTACTGTATGGACGTCGTCATATGGTTGTTGTATATGAGTGATGTTTGATGCACGCATATAAAACTAACTGTTATCATCAGGGATTTGCATACATTTGGAGGCATGACACCGACATATTTTCATAAAGAGGAGGTTGACTGAATCAGTAGACCGCCTAATCTTTTGCATTAGTTAGGGTCATATACACTACACAAATTGTATTAATACATGAATTTGCATTCGATAAATTAAGGACAGTCAGTGGATGATGGATGAGTATATGGATGTAAAGAACATTTACATTACTCTTCTACCTTAGAGATTTTGGGGACGAAATCCTTTAAGGAGGGGAGAATGTAACAACCCAAATTTTAACAAAACAATAATTAACTAACTATTTGTTAATTTAAGAATAAGTTGAGAAATAATCAAAAATTAGGCAAGGGGGTTGCACCATTGGGTTCGTTGCGATTTTCTAGTTCGGATGTACTTTTTATTTGCATAAAATGAACTTAAAACGAACAAGTTATGACTAATTAAAGCTTAAATTTTAAACTAAAGATTTAAATAAATTTAAGATATAATGTAACAAAATCAACTTATATCTTGGACGACCGGTCCTGGAAGGGTCGACTTAGTGGTCGACCTATGACCCTTGTGGGTTGACCCTGTGTTGACCCACTAAGGGGGTAGTCGACCCAAATAACGTTGCCAGTCACGATTTCGTGCCTGGCACAAGACGTTGTCGCTATTTTCCTCTGGAAGGTTCCTGCTGACGTGGTTTTTGGCATTATGATTAAAAACGTTATAATGCTAAGGCTAATATTTTCTGTCTGCACTTATAAGTTGACCTGTACTTCTCCCTTTTTCCACACACTTCTCCTTCTTCATTTTCTCAGCCTCCACATCATTTCTTCTCTAAAATAAAATATATTGCCAAGGAACAAATTCTGGAGTACTGCACGTTTGTAGATTTGAAGTATTGTTCTACCGAGGCCTTATTGGATTGTAATCTTTAGGTGATTTTTTTAGTAATTTTTAGATTTCTTTTGAAATTGGAACCAAATCTATAAAATAGTAGTTTGAATTGTTTTGGATCTGAATTATTCTTGATTCGGATTATATAGTTGTTCTAATCCTTTTTCGAACTCCTCTGTCTACTTCTGCAAATTTTATTCAGAATTGTTGTGATTTGTTATTTTGAATATCTTTTCTACTTTCTCCTTTTTACACTTTTGGATTTTTACGCATTTCTCTAAACATATACCTAAAAAGAGCATATGAATATGTTGAAATAGAAATGAACCTGTAAGCTTAATATTTCATGTGGATTATTTTTTCCCTTTTTTTTAGCGTTGGGTTGGGAAATGAAATGGATGAAATTGAGATAATCAAAGTTAAGGCTAAAAATCCGAATTTGTTCAAAAAATGCAAATTGAAAGGAATAACCAAAATAAAGGAAATTGAATTGAATAAAGGCATATTTAATAGAATTGACAAAAATAGACCGTAATTGGAAAAAATGACATAATTATGAGAATTGTAATAGAAGCATGCTTATTTGTAAACATGTTAATCTAGTACTCCTTGTTGTTGGGCTTTTTGGATATGAACACAATAAAATTTAAGCACAGTACTCCCTGCTGTTGGGCTTAATAAAATAAATTGTTTTGGAGGCTAAATTAAGGGTTAGGGGATTTGATCTAAGTTGTTTGGGATCCATTCCATGTAGCATACAATAGTTATCATTTCAACCTCACTTGAGATAAGGGCACACACCATGTTATGTTGTGGATGTAAGTTTTTCCAATTGAGAGGGTGTGAGTGCATTCCGACGGGTCAGTGTGTGTGTGTGCACTACCTTAATTTGGGGACATAAGACATTTTTACATCTATGGATAAGGTTATGTCAAATTGCTGATGGGTTAGGGCCTGATAAATCCAAACCCATGGTGGGTACATGCTATCCATGATTCGATGTAGCCGATTGTTTGGGTAGTATTAGGAATTTCTTCCTAATTTGTTCTATTTGTAGAAGTGCAAAATAGCCAACATCATTATTGAATATATTTGTATAACATCCTTTATTATCCCCCTACTTTATTCTGCTCACTTTCAGTTGTGCACAGACACTTATTCCCTTATATATACTAGACTTCTATATATTTATTTGTCTCCTCTTATTAGTTGTATTAGAAATTACTACAACTCACCAGACTTTTTGTCTGATCCATTTTCTTCTTTCCTTTTGTTCCCCTAGGCTCTTAAGGAGGAAGTGCTTAGCTCGTATTTCTCTTTTGTCTTCTCTTAGAAGATTATTTTGGTATGTACTGCTTATCTTATTTTCTTTTCCACGGTTTTCTTGTATTTTCTTTTGGCTATTTGAGCATACTTCTGTTTTGTACTCTGATATTTCTTCTGTGACTGAGATTAAGACATGGTGCTATTATGACACTTTAGTTTATTTGAAATAATTGAGAATGGTTAATGGTTTTGTCATTTTAATAAGAATCGTCTTTTCTTCCATTGTAAATTTATTCTTTTATGTCTTGTGTAATCTTAATCTTTGTGATGTTTATTGTCTTTATACCTACAACGCTCCGCATTTCTTAACGAGATTCTATATTAGGATAGAGATAAGGGGTGTGGGGGTGTTACAACAATGTTATCACTTGTTAATTTATAAACTCCACATAGGGATTAGATCCTCACAAAGTAACTCACTGCCAACTTCCATCAAAGACCAAAGAGTATAAACAATACCACGATGCACTTAACTGAAACAATACGCACCTGAATGTCGACCCTCCCTGCTAGAACAACCAAACCTATGCAATTAAAGCCCCGCAAAATTCCCGCTATAGATTGTAGCACTCTTGAACCGCTACTCTATTCCAATTTAGCAGTAATGAACAGTAGATTTGCTTTTAGATCCGTTATTTCACACTGCATCCGCTAAAACCAGGCTTTTTAACATTCGCTTTAGCAATGTTAATGTACAATGCTTAATTTAACTAGTTCCTTTTCAGATTCAATAAATTTAATGTAAAGAGATAGTTTTAAGTCATAAGTGTTCAACATATTATTGAAATATTTTATTATCATTAAATCTATCATGTGTAACCATGATATTCTTTGATTTTGTTATATAAGATTAATTCATGTTAGCTTTTTCTGCACATATAATGTAGGTATGATAATTAATTAATTATTAATATTATCTTTTATATCTAATGAACCTTTTTTCGCTTCACTATATACCTGCTATTTCCCCGCTTTATCCCGGGTGCATCGTTTTGCACCTCCACCGCTATAAAGCCGCCAAGAACTTTAACTGCCCAGAACCAACTATAGCTAATGAAGACAAATACCCTAAAACCACCAAACACTCAAAATGTCAAGGAGTACCAGTGTAGCAACCAACACGTTGTTACCGTGATCCCAGTCGAAATCCATAATAGAGGTAGCCTGCTTTTTGGAGCATGGCCGAGAACACCAAGGCTGTAGAGATTCTGAAATAGAGAGTTGCAGCCTATTTCGGTAGTCGTAATTATTAAAAGCAAGGAGACGAGAAAGTCAAGGGTGGAAAAAATTAAGGAGCTTAACGAATTTATGTAGGTGATTAAATGGCTCTACTAGGGTTTGTGAGAGCAGAGGAGGCTAATGTGGATTGTATAAAGCAAGAGAATGACAAATTGAAACACGGAAAGTTAACCCCCTAGAGATGGATGCAAGCGAAATTGATAACTAGAAGTAGAGAAGGAGCGTCCAAACCCATAAGGAAAAGGAAACAAGTCGAAGAAGATAGAAAAGGCAGCGGGTGGTTTAGAAAGCAGAGAGGAAAATATTGATTAGAAAGAAAAGGAGGATGAAAAAGAGTAGAGAAGGCGGTGGAGAACCCTAGTCCCCATTGAGGAGTTGTAGTTTGGATATTTTAACAAGAAAGATGTTAATTTTGTTCAAAAAGAACGTAAAATGTACATTATTGAATAAATTGACTATAAACAAGATTAAAATGATATTTAAAGTGGTTAAAATTGTTTTAAAAATTTGTTGTGAATTTTACACGGACTAAAAATTTACAAATCTTAAAACAAAGTAGTGTATTTGGATAAAAAGTGATTTAAACAAATGAATTTGGTGTTAATTATGCTATACAACATCTAATTACCCTCCTAAGTCCAAACTTCCCTTTAATTCTCTTAACTGAGCTAATTAGCCTACTAATTAGTAATTTGAGAAGAAAATTCTAGAGATCGAGTACTCTACGTACTCCATTTTTGAGAAAAAGTCTATGAAATGTTACATTAAGAGGAATTTTGCTTTCCTTTTTCCCAAGTTCAAATCCCTCATGCCAAAAACCAAATCTAAAGTGAAACCAAGTAGAAAATCAAGTCTAAGAAAGGTAATCTACTCAAAACCATGAATTTATCTAAGTTATTCTTTATTTTGTGAAATCTTATTACAGTAAGTTATGAATCTCCTTGCATGTCTTTGTAAATTTAAATACATGTTCTGAAGCTGAAAAGAAGCCTCCAAGCATCCAGTTTGATCCAATTCTTGCTACGAATCACTAAAACTTTTGCTACATATCTAGCCTAAAATGTTGATTTTGTGTGTTGATCTACTAAAAATAATTTATTGTAATTTGATTTTGTTTAATAATAGCAAAACATGGCCTGATTCTATATTTGGGGCTGAATATCTTCTTCATTCCATATCGAAATGCTACAATCCTTTCTTCTATGGATAGTCCTATTGCCATACTATGTGCATGTAAATTTTCAACAAAATCTAAAGTTGTTTGAGTGCTTGAATTTCATCAGAAATTTGAACTTGTGGTTATTTTCAGGCCTGGGCACTTTCCCGTGCGTGGGTCAACCTATAATAGACTTGGGTCTACCCAGGGGTCGGCCTAAGCATATGGTGGGTCGATCCATCCTGGGCAATATACCCAAGTTACTCTTTGTGTGTTTTTTCTCTTCATTCCAGGTTTCTATTGCGTTTTTGTGCGTCAGTGCTTAGTTTTAGTTATTAAAAGTTTTAGTGATTAAAAACCAAGTGTTTACTAAGCATTTTTTAGCACC
Source organism: Allium sativum (assembly GCA_030737875.1). Lineage (NCBI taxonomy): Eukaryota > Viridiplantae > Streptophyta > Magnoliopsida > Asparagales > Amaryllidaceae > Allium > Allium sativum. The sequence continues at coordinate 692,619,476 of CM060916.1, read as the reverse complement.
ATTAATCAAATATTTAAAACCATGCTTCTAGTGTTCATATTGGCTTACTTCCATACTGAAGAAGCCTGGTTTATTAAGAATCTGTAGTCGCACTTTGATGTGTTATGTGTGAAATTTACTATGTCTTGTGTTTTCCTAGTATAGATGCACATAATTTAAAACATTTTTAAAAGAGTTTTTCGTATACAAGTATTGTCTTAAGGAAGATTATTTTTGCAATGTGATTTTATAAATATATGAATAACTTTAATTAGAAAAGAGTTTTCCAAACTTGATGATTTTTAAATATTTTCCTAAATTGATTTATAACCTGATTTTTATAAAGTATATTTTTTATATAAATTTACACATCTTTGCACCCTTCGAGAAGGTGAAGTTGCGAATTAGACTATTTAGTAGGCCATGTGGTATGGGATGCATAGGCTAATTATATCAATTGATTCTAGACTTGTTAGTCGAGGCTATTGTTGCTAATGTTTTCCACTGTTTCCCTTGTGTTTTCTAATGTGGATTTGACTTGCGAGTAGTAACCAAGTAGTGATAACATATGGTATGAGACACACGGTTACCACTATTTGAGTTATTGCCTAAGAGTTTGTAACACATTCTGTAGATTCGCTAATGCTAGATCTTCAGGTCAATCTTGTGACATTTACATCCTTCGGATCAATAATGTGGATCTTGTGGCATTTTTGACCTTTGGGTCAATGTTGTGACATTTAACCTTTTGTTCATCTTATAAAGGTGCCTCTCACGTGGATATTAGTACTAGCATGGCTTCGAGCGGTCTTATGGTTAGTATTACAGGCATAACCTCGGCTTGCCAATCTTAAATTTAGATCCAAAATCAGTTTGTTTATGAATTTTTTGTTTATTATCGATTTCACCATTTTGATATGACTATTATTATGTGTACATAGTTTCAAGCTATCTGGGGATTTATGTGTATACGGTGATTTCATTTATGTAGTTTTGAGCTCTTAACTGAGTTTCAAAGTTTATGTGATTTTAGTGGCTTTTTCTAGTTTTCCTCTTGTGATTTCATGCAATTTATACCTTGTGTTACCCTTGTTAAAGGAAATATTTGTGTTAGTAAAACTCCCCTTCATAGGTATAACCTTAGCGTGGTTCAGTTCATTTATCTCTTATAATCCATGGAATCTGTGTTATATCATCCTTTACAACTTAAAGAAATGCTTGCCTTTGTGAATATTATTTACCTTATCATATGATTATCTTGTTCAAATTAGACCGAATAGTGTATTAATTACTCGGGTCAGGCTGAGTTGCAGGTTAGGTCTTTTGCCTTTTGCTTAGCTGCCCTTTCATGGATATCCCTATCGATCCTTTTGGACATATGCATGGTTTTTAGTGTAATATGTCTTGTAGTCATATCATGACTTGCTGATGTACAAATTATTTTATTGAATTTTGATGTGTATATATTTATAGTGGTTGATATAACCACATATATGTAGTGTTTTGTATTGTACATGATGTGTGTGTGTGTGTGTATATATATATATATATGTATGTATATATGAGTGTGTCTACTGTTCCGTAATCTGTGTTTATCATTTATATTGTGTTTTTTTTGAATAGATCCTATAGCCATAAGAGTATTGTAATGATTAAGGATTAAGTATGTCAATCAATTACTCGCCAATGCTCTTGGTTAATATGGATTTCGAATTGGGGCGTCATAGTAGTTGAGGGATGTCGACACGTACTCCAAATGTGCTCGATCTATGAGCTTAACCTAATACATTCTCAATTTGCTTCATGTAGCGCTAGTATTTCAAAATAATTGAATAATGTTGTTAATAAAGTTTGCTTCTTAGATCGCCACGAAATAGCTGCATTGATATTACTAGACATGCACCCGATTTATGATCTTGATTTATGTGGATCAGAAAAATAACATGCATCAGCATAGCCGATTAGAATTGGTTTTGTAATGAACTGGGATTTTTGACCTCGAAAATCGACAAAAAACACCATGCCGACTATTCAAGCATCGAAAAAACTGGATCATTAATAGAAAGAAGTTAGAGGGTGAGAAATAGAAAGAAAGAAAGTTAGAATAGAAGAAGAAGATGATCACAGCAGAACAAAATCAGAGTAAACACGAATCTCACAGCGGAACAAATAAAATATAATATAACATAACTTTGAAATACAAAACTGTATTTGACTTACATACTCATCAGAGTACATAACATATATATCATAGCGGAAATAAACTCTAGATAATCTAACATTTGAGCCTTCTTCTCCAAGCTCCTCCAAGCATATTTGAAAAATCCCGACTACTTGACTGTCCGTGCAAATTTGGGCACCCAAAAGTTTAGGGTAAAACAAAAAAAAAACTCTGGGTCAGTCATGGAACTGGTGTGAGTATACTCTAAACATTTGGTTTAACTTTTATAAATCCTTTTCAAAAGAAAGGATAATCGTAAGACAGATCCACACATAATTACAAATGGTTTTTACCGTACGATAACCCAAAATATTTTTAAATCAGTATTATTCTGATATTATAATAGTGTCTAATATCAAGTAAATAGCAATCTAGCAGAACGCTTGCATCTCGCGCTCCACATTCATAGTATACAATAAAAACCGCGGGAGCTTCTTGGAGAACGGATTTCCAACTATGGAAAGGTAAGGGACCACCTTCCGACAGTGTACCTCCAGGAAAAATACACAGGGTTCAACAAAAGCATCTTATAACCCAGGCTAAACATGATCGGCCATTCATTTCGTTTGAATGTTCCGAATATATTGTCACCCTACAGTTTGAGCCTACCATTCCCCAGAGATACAGAAGTGAAAGAAGAACAAATCGAAATTTCTCTAGATGGTGACAATATACCCTAATATGGGAGCGACCCACTTAACCATGCGACATATCCAATTTTATAGCATTTCCTAGTTGAAGAGGCTAGAGGTCATGACTACACTAAGACAAATCAGAACTTCATTTACTTTGAATGCCACATCGTCATAACTGCAAAATCACAAAGTGATTTCCCCAAAAATACCACGGGTATAAAGCTAAGAGAAATGAATTCCTCTACCACTAACGTAAGTACGTTTGAAGAGGTCAACTTACGTGATCTACTAGGTATACTCTGTCAGACATCCGCCTATACAAGTTGTCTTGGGACTGGACAAATCGAAGGCACTATCCTGTAAATCCATCTTAGGCAATTTCTACCTAGGATCGCCAGAACAGTCCTTGCATAAACTCCGTCTTCAATTGTCTTCAATATATTTGATTTGCCACGGTAATACCCATAGGATAAGTTTCAAATAATAAATCTGATCTCGATCTCTCTGCATTGACAATGGAAATGCTCCAAAAACCTTAATAGTCAGTTATTTACCTATCAAAGGAAAACATCCACACTGTAATGACCCGCATTGTCAAGGGTATTATAATTAATTAATTTAATTATATATATCGTGATGTACTGAATTAAATAGAGGTTTAATTAAATAATATGGAATATTTAATTAAATTAAATAATTAAATAATATATTTAATTCAGAAATAATCAAAAATATTGGGAATCACAATATTCTGTGAACGGGGTCGTCCCTTAGATTTAATTCAGCTTAGAGTTGAATTATATTGACGAATATATTCAATCAACGACAGTTTGAACGTATAATTTTATTATAATTAAAATCGAGCTTGAAATGGCGCTGCAGTACGCGATTTGGTGATTTGAACTTCAACTGAATGTACAGGATTCGTTTTAAGCCGGATTTCTGTGAAACAAGAAACGTGTGGAGCTGGTGAAGTATATCTTTCTAGTGGAAGAGGAAAATCAGGATTTCGTCGTGTAGATTTTGATTCACGTCCAAATCAAATTTTGAAATAGTCGCTATAGAATCGTTTATCGACCGTATCGGTTTATTCGATATAACTAGAGATCGGGTTTGAATTTAGACAAGGTTCTTTTGGGAAGTAGTGATAAATTAATTTTTAGAATTTTATGGTAATTTTTAATTAATTAAATAAGAAACTTTTTATTTGGAGTATTTGGCACCCTGTATCGACATTTCGGGGTTTCACAATATGAGTCCATCTACATTTCGATTTTTATATAGAAAATAACGTGATAAAAATATAATTTTTATCTATATAACATAGAAATAAAAATTCGATTTTTATATATTGAATAGCGAAATAAAAATTCGATTTTTATATATTGAACTTTGAAATAAAAATTCGATTTTTATATATTGAATAGCGAAATAAAAATTCGATTTTTATATATTGAACTTTGAAATAAAAATTCGATTTTTATATATTGAATAACATAGTAAAAATTCGATTTTTACATATGTAGAGAATACGGGCGAAAGTGACAAAAAGGCGGGACCGACGAAGATTTCTATCAATGAAGAGCCGTGGAGCTAGGATAGCTATAAGTGAGAATTTCTCACCTTTCTATTTTATTTCTAGTTATATATATATATACTAGGATGCAGACGGTGCTTAGTAGCACCCGACACAATCGTCCACAGACCATGGACTTGTTTGGTTGACTGTTTGGTGATTGATTGCGATATTGGTTGAAAAATCGAATCGATAAATTGGTTAGGATTAGACGTGCGCCGTTATAAGGCGAAGGAGTAAGGCTAGGTTAGACCCTTACTCCAAAGTTTGTGGTTTGCATAACGAATTCAAAATGAATTGAAAACGATTTCGAAATGAATTGAATTGAAAACGATTTCGAAATGAATTGAATTGAAAACGAATTCAAATGGAATAGAAAGCAAATTGAAATGAATTCAAATTGAATTGAAATTCGAATTGAATAGAAATGAATTTTTAAACGAATTTATAAAGAAGAATTCAATTTTGCTTTGAATTGAAATAGAAGTTGAAATAGAATTTGAAACGAATTTAAAACTATTTATATAATTCGTTTTAAATAGAAATCGACGAAATATATATTATATATATTATATATATAATATAATGGCCATAGCGTTTTACCCCCATTCCGAACACAATGGGATATGTATCGCAAGCTGATTCGACTGTTTCGATCAGTTTCCGTTGAATTTACATTTAAATCACTATATTGAATTTTAAACGTACATTTTAAATTACCGAGACCACATACTGACTAGAAAAATTCCAGAAAAATATTTTCTAGCTTCGTATTGACGATACGGTCCTAACAAAACTAGTTTCGTCGAATTCTGAGACCGTTAGAAAAATGGCCAATTTCCAGTCGATTAAAATCAACTGAAACTGGTCAAACGCGTTTTCCTTTGCCACGCTCACATACTGATTCGAAAAATTATGAAACTTGAAACCTAGCAATAGTTTGACATCCCGGACCCAACAAAACTGGTTTCGTCGAATTCCGAGGTCATCTGCAAAATGTCCATTTTTAAGGGCCTGAATTCCATAGCGACTATTCAGAATTTTCAACTGGACATAACTTTTGATTCCCGCTACTAACTTTTGATTTTTCGGATTCGTTGGAAAGATATTCACAATTAGATCCTATCCTTTTTGGTTTCACTAAAATCCGGATTGCTTTGCACCCGGTACATTCAATTGAAGTTTGAAATCGAATTATCGAACTACCGCGCCATTTTCAATTCCATTTATAATTATATATAAATATTTATATTCTATCGACGACGCGTATAATATATACGTTCGAATTCTATTCAAAATAAATTTTCTCGTCGATTCTATTTAAAATAATTCATTTTAAATAATCAAAACTCGCTAAAATTGCCAAAATAAAAATTTTAAACTGGCCCAGATTTTCCGGGTTGTTACAATCTCCCCCACTTAAAACTTTTCGTCCCCGAAAAGGAACAAAGTCGAAAGTGGTTTGATTAATCAACTCTACGCTCGACCTGGCTTCCATTCTCCAACTCTTTAGTTTCTGAGAATTTCTAAAATTTCAAAAATTTGGCTAACACCCTAAATTTTTGAAAAATTTCGCCATAACCTCCCCTGCACCGGGAGCATCGGGAAATTGCAAATAGCGTTCCCGGTCCTTCAGATCTCAAAAAGAAAAAGAAAAAGCCAAGCGGCTAGCCAATAGGCTCACAAAATCATCATCACCCAAACAAAACAGGAAATTATGTAGTAAACATGTACCTATTTGTCGGGCAAACAAATTTTATTCCCTGCTCTAGCCTCCTTGCTATAACCTGTTCAATGTAAGTACATATATGCAAGCAAATGCGACCAATTTTCAATATAGTTCAATATTTGATTCAATTAGGCTAATTGGTTCAAAATTATCAAACAATTAAACAAGCAACACAAACATCAATCAATTAGTGAATTAGAGTTTCAAATTCATAATTTTGATACATATACAAAAATCAAATTTTTGATGCCAAATTACAACAATAGGCCCTATCTAATTTTTGGTTCTCACACCAGTCAATAGGAAATATATAGAAAATCACACTTTCGACACTCGAATATAAATGCTGATGATGATGCACCATCATCAATATCATCTTCGGGCGACTAGAGCGTGATGCTATATCTATCCAGTATATTAAAATTTCAAATACACGTGGATCAGACGTATATGCAAAATCTTTATATACTGGACTGTCCAAATCAATATAAATAAATAATCAACTACGAATAATTGATTTAACTTTTCAAAACAAAAATTTGTTTTCATTTTCAAAAATATACTCTTCACACTCGTTCTAGGATACTACTGATCCTATCTCTAACGAGTCATCCCATTGGATATTACTAATCCGATTATCTGATGAATTCTTTCGTACGGTTCTAATGTGCCTTGTTCTCTGAGCTTTGTAAACCAAAGCTCTGATACCAACTGTGACGGCAAGGAATTTCGCTCGGTCCGAACCAGTCGCTAAACCGACCCAGACCGTTCGAAACGCCCTATCGTTTGAGAACACGACAAAACAGAACGCGTACAGAAGAACATTTCACTATATATAACAACAGTGCATCAGATTACAAGAATATACAGAGTATAAATGAATATTACACAGAAATATCAGAGATTTAAATTTCATTTAAATACATAGCAGCGGAAAATAATACAATACACAACTAGAAGTAGATATACGGATACAAAGCTTTCCGGATATCGTTCCAGCTGTAAACCAGGATCCTGTGAATATAAATCTGCAAAACCGAAACTGCTAGCTGCCCGTGTCAAAAATAGGGGCACCCAGAGTTTAGGTTAAAACAATAAACTCCAGGTCAGTCATGTGACTGGTGTGAGAACTAAAACAGTTAATCTTTATTTTAAATCATTAGGTAAATCAAGGGACCACGCCGTATAACACGGAACGGGTTTCCTCCCAAGAATACCAGTGCATAAACAAACAGCGCCATGCTAAATAAAGAAAAATGAAGCTGTTATAAGACCCAGGTCCTATCACACAATGCAAACGCAAGCCGGGGGATAGGGTTTTCCCTTATAACAGCCAAAGAATGCTTGATACGTTTGAAACAAATCATTTGATACTATAATAAGTGCATAGTGTATAAAACAACTTCAAATCATAAGTATCAATCATAGGCGACATGAGCGTCCCATGCCACTATGTCGCCATATATAGGTTTACAAATAAAACCGCAAATGGCACGTATTTGGAAATTGGATTTCCGTCTATGAACCGAGGCAAAAGATAGTCCTCAACCGATTCGTGACTCTCTAGCCCGAGCCACAGGGTCAGAGCGCATCGACCCTTGGAGCGACAGGGCCGGTCCACCGATGTGGATTAAAATGCCTGAACACTACGTTTCCCCACCCTATGGGGTGTAAGTCTGGTCCGTCAGCCGACCAGAATGCATTCGGCCGAAACCGATATAACCGAGGCGCCTCGCAACAGCAACAACAACATAAGTCAAACTCGTCAGGGCGTGTAAAACCACTGACGCCACTTCTAGCTAGAAAGAAACGCAAGTCCTCCCTGAGGTCCGTCTCCCGTTTTTGGTTCATACCTGGTGTGAAACACGCGAGGTAAACGTTACACAAAGCTACGCCTCAAAGGCCGTGCTTTGATCATCACCACAAGACTTTGCTTTTCAACAGAAGCCTTGATCATTTGCATCTTAGCATGCCACACAGGCAAACCATCCTATGCAACCGATATCAGTCACACAGAATGAAATCCGATGTCGGACACACAGTCCATTTACAAGTCCGTTCTGGGTCTGAACGAAACCGGAGGCACCTAGTACCCCGCATATCCATCGATCTCCAAGTACGTCTGGACGATCACCAACTGTTTCCATCTTCTTGGGTGTACAGCCCAATCAAGATCATCAGTAATTACCCAAACGACGTGAAGACGTCCGGTCTTCGACCATCGTCTTCATCTTCGACTTATCGTCGTATCAGTTACTCAGAATGGGATAAACCCGGTCTTTCCGAATAACTCGCGTATATTTTAAATAAGTGTTACACAAACACAACATACGCCTCATTCCAATTCCTTAGTCACTAACCGTAAATTAATCAAGAGAATAATTCCCCAAATATTAACCCCGAAGGCCGAAACCAACATCAGATCAATATCCAGAAAACCATTCTGCTTGGCTAACCGCCAGTTAGTTTCTAAATTTCACATTCAAATCTAATTAAAGATTTAACTATCGCCTGGAGCAAAACTGGTGATACTCCATTCTCGATCTTTTCAATCTAATTAAAGATTCATTAAAACTCCACTTAGTTTTAATCTGTGACTGGGTTAAAGAATCAGTGTCATTTAAAACACGGTTCACGATAAACCCAAAGTCACATCCCATTAATTATCGGGTTAAAGAACAAGTGTTATTTAAAACACTGTTCACGATAAACCCAAAAATCAATATCCATTCAATTCCAATTAAATATCATTTAATTGGTACACTTCATTAAATCTAAATAAAAAGATTTAATCTTTTCTCAACTGGGTTCAAGAACAGTGTTAGTGAAGACACCATTCACGACAAACCCAAATCACATTCGATTAATTATCGGGTTAAAGAACAAGTGTTATTTAAAACACTGTTCACGATAAACCCAAAAATCAATACCAATTCAATTCCAATTAAATATCATTTAATTGGTACACTTCATTAAATCTAAATAAAAAGATTTAATCTTTTCTCAACTGGGTTCAAGAACAGTGTTAGTGAAGACACCATTCACGACAAACCCAAATCACATTCGATTAATTATCGGGTTAAAGAACAAGTGTTATTTAAAACACTGTTCACGATAAACCCAAAAATCAATACCAATTCAATTCCAATTAAATATCATTTAATTGGTACACTTCATTAAATCTAAATAAAAAGATTTAATCTTTTCTCAACTGGGTTCAAGAACAGTGTTAGTGAAGACACCATTCACGACAAACCCAAATCACATTCGATTAATTATCGGGTTAAAGAACAAGTGTTATTTAAAACACTGTTCACGATAAACCCAAAAATCAATACCAATTCAATTCCAATTAAATATCATTTAATTGGTACACTTCATTAAATCTAAATAAAAAGATTTAATCTTTTCTCAACTGGGTTCAAGAACAGTGTTAGTGAAGACACCATTCACGACAAACCCAAATCACATTCGATATTCAATACAAGGCTCTGAATAGAAAATATATCGGCTTATATTCAATATCGAATTCTACGACTAACAAATGTCGTATTGGAAATAACGATATAAATATATATCTTTCAAATTTCCATAACAACACCTGTATAATCACGAATTCCAACATCGAAATATTCCGAAGACAATTTCGATTCAAATCCACTCCAATGCAATCATTGGAAATTTTGGTTATTTTCAAAACCATTTCAAATTCAATTTATTTATTTAAAAATAAATAGAATTATAATTCTAGTTCAAAACTAGTTCATTTCGATAAAAATCTATTTTTATCTTTTCAAATATGGAGTTTTTCATCCCAAACTTTCACAAATCATTTCTTATGATTTTACACAAATTATTACTATTTTTAATAATTTTATCAAGGCCCGTACAGTCGATTTCCAACAACGGCCATCGAACTGCACTTACAGCGACCTTTTTCGAATTTGATTTGGACGTATCTCCAAATCCAACCGTTAGATTTCAAATTTCTAACATTCATTAGAAAGCTCTTTTCGATACGAACCCAACGGTTCCGGTTTTAGGAGAATCCGACGGTCGGATCTCCCGTAATGTCCGTTTTAGATAAATGGTCGAAATTCGCGAACTGCCGCGGCGCGGCGCGTTCTATTCAGGCCATTATATTATATATATAATATATATAATATATATTTCATCGATTTCTATTTAAAACGAATTATATAAATAGTTTTGAATTCGTTTCAAAAACAATTTCAACTTCCTTTTCAATTCAAATCAAAATTGAATTCTTCTTTATAAATTCGTTTTAAAATTCATTTCTATTCAATTCAAATTTCAATTCAATTTGAATTCATTTCAATTTGTTTTCAATTCAATTCGAAATCGTTTTCAATTCAATTCATTTCGAAATCGTTTTCAATTCAATTCATTTCGAAATCGTTTTCAATTCAATTCATTTCGAATTCGTTTTCAATTCAATTCATTTCAAATCGTTTTCAATTCAATTCATTTCGAAATCGTTTTCAATTCAATTCATTTCGAATTCGTTTTCAATTCAATTCATTTCAAATCGTTTTCAATTCAATTCATTTCAAAATATTCGATTTCGAAATCACTTTTCAATATTCATTTTAAAATGAATAAAATCGATATAAATATCGTTCACGTCAAAATGGCGTCAATCTAATCCTCACGGCTTCACATATTTCTATTTTCAAATATTCTATTTCAAATATTTCTATTTCAAATATTCCTATTTCAAATATTTCTTTTTTTTTTTCGAAACTGGAATGAGGCCCAATCAATTACCATATAATGTTAATTATATGGATTTTCTACAACACATGTATATATCAACAACGATGAATAATCAACCATCAATCAAAGTGCACTACACTGTATAAGCATCAAATATAGACATTTAACGCTTATAGCAGCTTGTCAATCAATCGATCGACATATTTAATCAATCAGGATGAGTGAACTTCAAATTTCATCCTAACACCCGTGTGGGGTTTCAAACAATCAAACACATATTTTATTTGTGCAGTTAGGCGATGTGTAAAATTTATCGACCCAATCAACGTCATTCAAATAGGTGTACATAAACAAACCGTCTGGTTTGTAAATGAATATTTATTTATTCACATTCACGTTAAAAATTATATTTTTAACGATAACACATTTTATTTTAACATATGAATTTCTATTCGGTTCATTCGTTAAATAAAATGCTATTTTTATTTTTTTCTAACTTATTTTAGAAAATTTCGGCGGCATAACGGCACGATACTAGAAACGGGACAAGGCCTAGCCTTATCCCCGGTCTAGTGAAGGCCCACGCCATTCACACATCAATCAAATCAATTCGTTATGCAAACCACAAACTTTGAAGTAAGGATCTAACCTAGCCTTACTCCTTCGCCTTATAACGGCGCACGTCTAATCCTAACCAATTTATCGATTCGATTTTTCACACCACAAACCACATTCAAACCAATATCGCAATCAATCACCAAACAGTCAAACAAACAAGTCCATGGTCTGTGGACGATTGTGTCGGGTGCTACTAAGCACCGTCTGCATCCTAGTATAAATATATAACTAGAAAAGAAATAGAAAGGTGAGAAATTCTCACATATAGCTATCCTAGCTCCACGGCTCTTCATTTGCAGAAGTCTTCGACGCTCTCGCCTTTTTGTCGCTTTCGCCCGTATTCTCTATATATGTAAAAATCGCATTTTTACGATGCTATTCAATATATAAAAATCGAATTTTTGACTTCAAAGTTCAATATATAAAAATCGAATTTTTACTTCAACTTTCAATATATAAAAATCGAATTTTTACTTCAACTTTCAATATATAAAAATCGAATTTTTATTTCAAAGTTCAATATATAAAAATCGAATTTTTATTTCAAAGTTCAATATATAAAAAGCGAATTTTTATTTCAAAGTTCATTATATAAAAAGCGAATTTTTATTTCAAAGTTCATTATATAAAAATCGAATTTTTATTTCAAAGTTCAATATATAAAAATCGAATTTTTATTTCAAAGTTCATTATATAAAAATCGAATTTTTATTTCAAAGTTCAATATATAAAAATCGAATTTTTATTTCAAAGTTCAATATATAAAAATCGAATTTTTATTTCAAAGTTCAATATATAAAAATCGAATTTTTATTTCAAAGTTCAATATATAAAAATCGAATTTTTATTTCAAAGTTTAAATCTTTTTAAACCTTTCAAAATTCAAATCTTTTACCTTTTAAAAATTCAAATCTTTCTAAACCTTTTAAAATAAAAATCTTTTTAAACCTTTTTAAAAATAAAAATCTTTTTAAACCTTTTAAAATAAAAATCTTTTTAAACCTTTTAAAAATAAAAATCTTTTTAAACCTTTTAAAAATAAAAATCTTTTTAAACCTTTTAAAATAAAAATCTTTTTAAACCTTTTTAAAAATAAAAATCTTCAGTTTTAAATTTCCTTTCAAATCAGATCAAATTTTATTTAAATAAGTACTTTATATATATGAAATAAAGAAATAAAGAAAAGAAAAAAAAAACCTTACAGGGGCTATGCTGCTTCGTCGGTCATCAGGGGGTGGGGGTTTCGGGTTCGGGTATGGGTAAGGTCGGGGGCCGCAGGCGAAGGGAAGGGGAGGAGGAGGAAGGAGGGGCGGCGCGGAGCAGTGGTTTCGAAAGGGGGGGGGTGCGGCTCGCGAATCGATGCGGAGGAGGAGAAGGGAGCTCGAGGGGGGGGGTGCTGGACGCCGACGGCGCGGTTGCGGTTTCATCGGAGGAGCGACGAGCTCCTCCGTCCTTTCCCCTTTTTTTTTTTTTTTTTTTTTTTTCTAATCTGCTGAATGAATTTGGACGGGGGGGGCCAAAGCGATTTAAGGGGAGGAAGGGAAATTTTTTTTTTTTTTTTTTTTTTTTATTATTATTTAATTATTAAATTTTTGCAAAAAGGTGACTTTTACATACGACCTCGTAACGAGGCCCACCGCCTGCCGTCCATAGCGTTTTACCCCCATTCCGAACACAATGGGATATGTATCGCAAGCTGATTCGACTGTTTCGATCAGTTTCCGTTGAATTTACATTTAAATCACTATATTGAATTTTAAACGTACATTTTAAATTACCGAGACCACATACTGACTAGAAAAATTCCAGAAAAATATTTTCTAGCTTCGTATTGACGATACGGTCCTAACAAAACTAGTTTCGTCGAATTCTGAGACCGTTAGAAAAATGGCCAATTTCCAGTCGATTAAAATCAACTGAAACTGGTCAAACGCGTTTTCCTTTGCCACGCTCACATACTGATTCGAAAAATTATGAAACTTGAAACCTAGCAATAGTTTGACATCCCGGACCCAACAAAACTGGTTTCGTCGAATTCCGAGGTCATCTGCAAAATGTCCATTTTTAAGGGCCTGAATTCCATAGCGACTATTCAGAATTTTCAACTGGACATAACTTTTGATTCCCGCTACTAACTTTTGATTTTTCGGATTCGTTGGAAAGATATTCACAATTAGATCCTATCCTTTTTGGTTTCACTAAAATCCGGATTGCTTTGCACCCGGTACATTCAATTGAAGTTTGAAATCGAATTATCGAACTACCGCGCCATTTTCAATTCCATTTATAATTATATATAAATATTTATATTCTATCGACGACGCGTATAATATATACGTTCGAATTCTATTCAAAATAAATTTTCTCGTCGATTCTATTTAAAATAATTCATTTTAAATAATCAAAACTCGCTAAAATTGCCAAAATAAAAATTTTAAACTGGCCCAGATTTTCCGGGTTGTTACATCCATCTACCAGTATTATTACATTTTTGGGACCAGAGCACGTCACTCATTTAAATGGTATCTTTGTTTCTGTCCATAGCAGTCCCTACGTGAACAAGGTATTTCATAGTATGGTACACTATGTTTTTAACTTGAAACAAACTAAATTGAATGGTTAACTGGTCAAACGAACTCGAAATTCAACGAAACAAGTTTCATACGAAACCTTAGGAAGAGGTCTAGTGAAACGTCAAGGCCTTATATTTTTAGGATTTTTTCTGTAATTTTAAAGAATTAATGCTCGGTGTTTTTCATCAATATTTTCTAAGGGATTTTCGCAAACGGTGTCGGAATTCGACGAAACCTGTCCCATTGGATCTGGAATATTTTTCTATGCTAGGATTGACTTAGTTTGTCAAAAAAAGATATTGTATGAGGTTATATTTATACGAGACTTCACGGTGAAGCTTTTATATAATTAATAAATAAAATAGTCCAAAATTCTCTATAAATAACTCCTCATAAAAACCTTAAGACCTAATTCTTCTACAGCCAAGAAATCAAGCCGCCGGCTTAAATCAAAATCGAGAAAATCCAACAATGGAAAATCAAAACAAATGGATTTAAAATCCTAAAAATCATGAGATAGCAATACATGAGATCCCCATCACGTCCTAAATCAGTTGGTCTTCTTTTTAGTAGGCTCGACGCAAGTTTTCCGCTGACCTTTTGTAACCAGTAAGAACTAGGGTTCCACCCAACTGTGAAATTCGAGCAGCGATTATTTGTTGGGGTCTTAGGTTTGGGTTTGTTGAGGAGAGTACTTTCGTTTGTGGGTTTTTGGGAATTTTCGAAACATAAAACTGACGCAAGTTTCACGAGAGAGACTGAAAGAGGTCGGCGTCGGAAATTACTTCGGAGGTGCGAGTTTAAGGTTGTGGATATGGTAATGAAGAGCTTTGAAAAAGAAGGTTAAGGGTTTTGGATATGGTGAGAAATGAAGAGGAGAATCCGAGGGGTTGAACGTTGGTGAAGTCTGGGTTTGAAAGCATGAAGGAAGGGAGGAGCGTGAGGGATAAATTGGCTATTGCGTGGTATCAGCAGCAAGTTAAGTGGATAGGAGTATTAAAGGAATGTGGAGTGGAAGTCTTTTGATGAAAATGGCGCAATATGGGAAGTTGCAAGCTGACAGTCCTGTTCAAGTGGATGGAGATGTACGGATGGAAGAAAATGCGTGAGATGTTGAAGTGAGAAGAAGGGGTGTTGACGTGTACTCAGGGGTTAAAGGCAAAGGGATTGGAAAGCTGCCGTGAGCTGTGCAATTGGTCCTAATATAACTTATAAAGTTATATTTTTAATACACTTTGGTCAACGCATTTTGCTGCACTCAATTTGGTTTCAAGTAAATTGGTAAAGGAGAAAGCATCTGAAGCAGGTGGTTTGAATTAAGGGGTAGGCCGATTCTATAGCGCGCAAGTCAGTTTTCCCAAAGAGGAATGGGCCTTGTAGTGTAAGACCAATAGAAATACATTAAGTTATTTTATTTCAAAATTGAATGTTGACTTGTTAACCCGATATCTTATCCGTACATGATCAGTTTTACGAACCGTTCGTCACGGTGGAATCGTGGAGTCACAGGCTACGTGCTGGAACTGACCGGGAGTAGAATGGAGCTCGTTACAATTTATGGCAAAATAAATTATTCGACTGAATCAAATAACGCAAACCGTTATTTAACGGCTAACGCGAAACTGTGAGTAAAACTCACCAGCTCTGAACAGTTATATTTTTATAACGTATTTTTAGAACTGTTAATCATCTGTTGATTGCTGTATGTTGGTTGATTGATTGAGCTGCTAGTCAGTTAGTGAAAATTATATATATATATATATATATATATATATATATAAACCGTTAAATATTTATATATTGTTTCTGCTATCAGAATAATATATATTGAACTGAAAGTGATGATAATCATATTGTGTAACATCTATGGATGCAGGGAGACAGGTTGGAGGAATCCGACTGGATTTCTCAACAGTTATTTTATTGTTTTTCATATATTGTTATATGATGTGATATAAAATCTGTGGGCGATCATATGTGCTTAGACGATATTGAACATCGTGATTTGATATGATTGAATACCATAACATACCGAAATGTTGATAAGGGGATTTTCAAAGTGATATTGAAAATAGAATATTTATAAATTGGAATATTTATAAATAAGAGATATTTATAAAGTGGAATATTTATAAATAAGAAATGTTTATAAATTGGAATATTTATAAATAGGAGATATTCAAAAAAGGAAATAATTACAAACCATTTTCTTTTTGAATGGAAAGGCCTGTGTGGCGGGTTTGGGGATTTTCCCGATGCTCCCGTTACAAAGGAGGTTATGGCGAATTTTTCAGAGAATTTAAGGAGTTAGAATATTTCAAGAATAAATTTGAAAAGGGAATATTTGTAAACCACTTACAAATAGAATGAAAAAGGAAAACGTTATTAAAATGGAAACGTTATAAAGCAGAAACCGTTATAAAGAGGAAAACGTTATAAAAAGGAAATCATTTTAAAGTGTAGAACCGTTATTTAAAAGTAAATCTTTTCAAATGAATAAAACGTTGTTAAAAGGAGTTAGTCGAAGATAGTATTCGAGAAGAGTTAATCAGTAGGGTTAACCAGTTCAGTAGAGTTAACCAGTTCAGTAGAGTTAACCAGTTCAGTAGAGTTAACCAGTCCAGTAGAGTTAACCAGTTCAGTAGGGTTAACCAGTTCAGTAGAGTTAACCAGTTCAGTAGAGTTTACCAGTTGGGTTAAGTAAGTTGGGTTAAGTAAGTCGAGTTAATCAAGTCGAGTTAATCGGTTAGGGTTAACCAGGTAGAGTTAACCAAGTAGAGTTAACCAGTTAGTGTTAATCAGTTAGAATTAATCGATTAGAGTTAAAACGAACTAAAGTTAATCAAATATAGTTATTTGAGACAGAGTTAGTCAAACATAGTATTCAGGGTAAGTTTCCATCTCGTACGACTGCTAGCGAAATTTGCAGGGTTGTAAATAGCCTAAGGCGGTCGGATGTTTTGTGAGGGAGTCAGGTGTAACCATTGTGATCGCTGCGATCTAGAGTCAAGCGAATGGAGTTAAATCGAATATAATTTATTCGATAAGAGTTAAATCAAGTTAAGTTGAATAAGTCGAGTTAATCAGTTAGAATTAATCAGTAGAGTTAATCAGTTAGAATAAATCAATTAGAGTTGATCAGTCAGAGTTAACCAGTAAGAATTAATCGAATTAGTTATTCGAATAGAGTTAAACACAAAGGAGTTATCGATTATAGTTAAATCGAAGGGAGTTATCGATTTTATTTTAATCGAAGGGAGTTATCGATTATAGTTTAATTGAAAGGAGTTATCGATTAGTTAAATCGAAAGGAGTTATCGAATTTAGTTATTCGAAAAGGAGTTATCGATTTGTTAAATCGAAAGGAAGGATTATCGAATATCGTTTATTCGAGAGGAGATTTTCGAATATAGTTTATTCAAAGGAGTTATCGATTATTAGTTAATCGAAGTGAGTTATAGAATATTAGTTAAACCAAAGGAGTTAATCGAATATAGTTTATTCGAATAGAGTTGGAGGAGTTAATCGAATATAGTTTATTCGACAGGAGTTAAGTGAAGAGAGTAAATCAAATAAAGTAAATCAAATAGAGTTAAGCAAATAGAGTTAATCCAAACGTAGGAGTTTTGGAAATGTTTTCTAGTAAGAACCAGAAATGTTTTATAATATAGAAAACAAGAAATGGAAATGTTTTCCATTGTTAATAATGTATATTTTCCAAACTTAGAAAATAAGAAATATTGAATATAGGGAAATAGGAGATAAGTAAATAAATGAACTGAAGAGATTAATGTTAAATGATGTTTGTTCGATATAATTTCCATCTGGAAATAATATCGTTGTTTGCACACTTGTTTTTCTGTGATAGTTAAATCACAGACTATCGAAGTTTTGACCATTTTAACGTTGTTAATATGGAGAGACGGGTTGGATTTTTATCCAAAGAACCACTCTGTATTGGCATAAGCGTTGCGAATCATATATGCCAAAGATAATTGAAGACGGAGTAAAATGCAAGGACTGTTGTATAAGTCTTAGATAACAGTGACTAAGATGGATATACAGAATAGTGCCTTCGGTTTGTCCAGTCCCAGGACAACTTGTATGGACGAAGGTCTGACAGAGTATATTCAATGGATCGCGTAAGTTGATCTGTTCAAACGTATTCACGTTTGGTGGCGGAGGAATTCGTTTCTCTAAGCTGTATACCCGTGTTATTTTTGGATAAATCAATTTGTGATTTGGCGGGTATGACGATGTGACATTCTAAGAGAATGAGGATGACTTGTGTTGATGAATGTCTGATAGAGTATTTCCAGAAAGGTCACGTACCTTGATTTCTTCAACTGTACCAAGAGTGGAAGCGGAGAAGGAAACTTCTTTTAGCTAACACGTAATGTACTATTGTAGACGTCAATTAGTGATTTTCGATGGATCTGACGATGTGACATTCGAAGTGAATCTGATGTGATGATAAAGCGTAGCTTCTAGCCTCATCAACCGGTAAATGACAGAAATCAGGCAGGCAGCATGGTTAAGTCGATCGCACCGAAGTAGGGTATATAATCACCTATCTAGAGAATATTCATTTGTTTCTTAAATCTATCAATGTTGTCCCATATATATACGGGAACGGTTGCTGATCCCAACCAATGGTGATATACATTCGATACACTCAAGCAAAATGAGTGGTCGGTCATGTGTGGCTGAGTTACAAGATGTTCTTGTTGAACTCCAGTGTATCGTTCCTAGAGTACACTGATCGGAAGATGGTTCCATACCTTGTCATAGTTGGAAATCCATTATCCAATACGTGTTTGCGATTTTGATTGTATACTATATATGTAGAACATGAGATGAAAGCGTTTCTGCTAGTTGATATCTATTTGTACATAGACATTATTATAATATCAAAAGGTTTTTGATATAAAGATATTTTGGATTCTCATAAGGGAAAAACCCGTTCCTTTATACGGCGTGGTCTTATGAGATATCGTTTACTTGTTCATATACCTGTTTAAACTGTTTTACTCATACCAGTCCCATGACTGACCCAGAGTTTATTTTGTTTTGTCCTACCTAAACTCTTGGGTGCCTAAATTTGTACGGGCAGTCAAGTAGTTCAGGATTTTTCAGATCTATCTAAAGGAGCTTGGAGCAGGAGGCTTCAGCGTTAGTTATATAGAGTTTTGTTCCGCTGTGTTGTAAGTGATGTACTCTGATAAGTGCTATTGTATACATAACTGTTATATTTCAAAGTTATGTTATCTATTATATGTTATTCGTTCTGCTGTGAGGCTCGTGTTACTCTGATGTTCTGTTCTTCTTCTTCTTCTATTCTAAATTTCTATCTTATCTATTCTCACCCTCTAATTTCTTTCATTAATTACCGGGATTTTTCGATGTTTTGGTTATCGACATCGTGCTTATGTCGATAACCAAAGTCGCCGAAAATCCGGGTCGTTACAGTTGGTATCAGAGCTTAAGTTAAGAATTACCTTGGCTCTGTGGCGTGACTCGGTAGAGATAGGGTTAGTAATACCCTAGATTGAGTTTGAGTGTATATATACGAGTGCGTATTTGTATTTGATATAAAAATGGTTTTATATTGTGGAGTTTTATTGGTTGAGTGGCTTATGAATCCTGGTCGATCAGTTTGATCCACTGTATCGATAGGGGTTACTAAACACTCGAATACGATGAACCAACATGATATGTTTTGGAATTAACATAGTATAATTGGTTGTGTGGGTTGTAATTATAATCGAATAAGATTATAAAGTGAAATGGTTATAAATAACCAATCAGAATTCATATAAGTAAAGTATATGAAATAAGATGAATTAAATCTGAAATTTAAATCAGAATAGGAAAATAAGGAAATTTTAAGTTTCTAGGAGATTTTGAAAATGTTTTTCAAACTGAAAATGATACAGTATTGAACTCACTTTGATCACTGGGAAATAGATTCCGATGGTGAAGTCGACCATCATCGATATTCATTTTCGAGTTCTAAGGGACGGATTACTACCAAAGTTTTGTTTTGAGAAAACAAGTTGTTCAGGAAATTCAAGGGTTTTGAATTGGTACTATGATTTCGAATTAATTTGAAATGAACCCAGGGATTTGAAATTTGAAATTTAAATTTAACTTATGAAGTTAAATGGATTAAAATAGTGAAAGGGAATAATAAATTAGAATTTAACTTTGATTAAGTTAAATTAAAATTGAATTGGATTAGAGATAATCTAGAATGGAACCAAATTGATAAGTCAATGATTTGGAATTTGATATTGGGGTTCAAATGAAATTCAATTTGGATTTGAGAGAATGAACTGATTGGAGATCAAGTTGGTAATGCATTGTTATATGCAGAACAGGTAACGAATGGTAGGGATATAATGATAGGCCCGACAAAAAGGTACAAGTTTATATTTCATATGAGTTTTGTGATTTATGAGCCGATTTGGCAAGTCGCTTGGCTGTTTGATCTTCTTTTGGGTTGGAGATGGCCCAGAGAGGCGAGTTGGAGTTTGAGATATTGACCAGTACAAAGGAGGTGCTGGCGAAATTTTCCGAAAATTTAAAGTGTTAGAAAATTTTCAGAATTTTTGAAAATTTTAGTTAGTTGGAATAAATAAATATTTTAGTCGATATTAATTGGTTCAGTTGAAATCAGAAATAAGGGGTAAATAAATCTTAGGAATTCCAATAGATAGGGTCGTCCTCTAACTTAGCAATTTCGAGGACGGAATTATTTTAAGTGGGGAAGAATGTAATGACCCGCATTGTCAGGGGTATTAATTAATTTATTTAATTATATAGATCGTGATGTAGTGAATTAAATAGAGGTTTAATTAAATAATATGGAATATTTAATTAAATTAAATAATTAAATAATATATTTAATTCAGAAATAATCAAAAATATTGGGAATCACAATATTCTGTGAACGGGGTCGTCCCTATTTAATTCAGCTTAGAGTTGAACTATATTGACGAATATATTCAATCAACGACAGTTTGAACGTATAATTTTATTATAATTAAAATCGAGCTTGAAATGGCGCTGTAGTTCGCGATTTGGCGATTTGAACTTCAACTGAATGTACAGGATTCGTTTTAAGCCGGATTTCTGTGAAACAAGAAACGTGTGGAGCTGGTGAAGTATATCTTTCTAGTGGAAGAGAAAAATCAGGATTTCGCCGTGTAGATTTTGATTCACGTCCAAATCAAATTTTGAAATAGTCGTTATAGAATCGTTTATCGACCGTATCGGTTTATTCGATATAACTAGAGATCGGGTTTGAATTTAGACAAGGTTCTTTTGGGAAGTAGTGATAATTTAATTTTTAGAATTTTATGGTAATTTTTAATTAATTAAATAAGCAACTTTTTATTTGGAGTATTTGGCACCCTGTATCGACATTTCGGGGTTTCACAATATGAGTCCATCTACCAGTATTATTACATTTTTGGGACCAGAGCACGTCACTCTTTTAAATGGTATCTTTGTTTCTGTCCATAGCAGTCCCTACGTGAACAAGGTATTTCATAGTACGGTACACTATGTTTTTAACTTGAAACAAACTAAATTGAATGGTTAACTGGTCAAACGAACTCGAAATTCAACGAAACAAGTTTCATACAAAACCTTAGGAAGAGGTCTAGTGAAACGTCAAGGCCTCATATTTTAAGGATTTTTTCTGTAATTTTAAAGAATTAATGATCGGTGTTTTTCATCGATATTTTCTAAGGGATTTTTGCAAACGGTGTCGGAATTCGACGAAACCTGTCCCATTGGATCTGGAATATTTTTCTATGCTAGGATTGACTTAGTTTGTCAAAAAAGATAATGTATGAGGTTATATTTATACAAGACTTCGCGGTGAAGCTTTCATATAATTAATAAATAAAATAGTCCAAAATTCTCTATAAATAACTCCTTATAAAAACCTTAAGACCTAATTCTTCTACAGCCAAGAAATCAAGCCGCCGGCTTAAATCAAAATCGAGAAAATCCAACAATGGAAAATCAAAACAAATGGATTTAAAATCCTAAAAATCATGAGATAGCAATACATGAGATCCTCATCACGTCCTAAATCAGTTGGTCTTCTTTTTAGTAGGCTCGACGCAAGTTTCCCGCCGACCTTTTGTAACCAGTAAGAATTAGGGTTCCACCCAATCGTGAAATTCGAGCAGCGATTATTTGTTGGGGTGTTAGGTTTGGGTTTGTTGAGGAGAGTACTTTCGTTTGTGGGTTTTTGGGAATTTTCGAAACATAAAACTGACGCAAGTTTCACGAGAGCGACTGAAAGAGGTCGGCGTCGGAAATTACTTCGGAGGTGCGAGTTTAAGGTTGTGGATAGGGTAATGAAGAGCTTCGAAAAAGAAGGTTAAGGGTTTTGGATATGGTGAGAAATGAAGAGGAGAATCCGAGGGGTTGAACGTTGGTGAAGTCTGGGTTTGAAAGCATGAAGGAAGGGAGGAGCGTGAGGGATAAATTGGCCAATGCGTGGCGGGTTTGGGGATTTTCCCGATGCTCCCGTTACAAAGGAGCTTATGGCGAATTTTTCAGAGAATTTAAGGAGTTAGAATATTTCAAGAATAAATTTGAAAAGGGAATATTTGTAAACCACTTACAAATAGAATGAAAAAGGAAAACGTTATGAAAAGGGAAACGTTATAAAGCAGAAACCGTTATAAAGAGGAAAACGTTATAAAAAGGAAATCATTTTTAAAGTGTAGAACCGTTATTTAAAATTAAATCTTTTCAAATGAATAAAACGTTGTTAAAAGGAGTTAGTCGAATGTAGTATTCGAGAAGAGTTAATCAGTAGGGTTAACCAGTTCAGTAGAGTTAACCAGTTTAGTAGAGTTAACCAGTTCAGTAGGGTTAACCAGTTCAGTAGGGTTAACCAGTTCAGTAGAGTTAACCAGTCCAGTAGAGTTAACCAGTTCAGTAGGGTTAACCAGTTCAGTAGAGTTAACCAGTTCAGTAGAGTTTACCAGTTGGGTTAAGTAAGTCGAGTTAATCAAGTCGAGTTAATCGGTTAGGGTTAACCAGGTAGAGTTAACCAGGTAGTGTTAATCAGTTAGAATTAATCGATTAGAGTTAAAACGAACTAGAGTTAATCAAATATAGTTATTCGAGACAGAGTTAGTCAAACATAGTATTCAGGGTAAGTTTCCATCTCGTACGACTGCTACCGAAATTCGCAGGGCTGTAAATAGCCTAAGGCGGTCGGATGTTTCCAGAGGGAATCAGGCGTAACCATTGTGATCGCTGCGATCTAGAGTCAAGCGAATGGAGTTAAATCGAATATTAGTTATTCGATGGAGTAAACCAATTAGGGTTGACCGGTTAGAGTTAAACAGTAGAATTAATCAGTAGAGTTAATTAGTTAGAGTAAATCATTGAGGGTTGACCAGTTAGAGTTAGAATTAACTAATTGGAGTTATTCAAAAGGAGTTGATCGAATAGAGTTATCGAATATTACTTATTCGAAGTAGAGTTATCGAATATAGGGTATTCGAAGAGAAGAGTAACCGAATATAGTTTATTCGAGAAGAGAAATCGAATATAGTTCATTCGAGAAGAATTATCGAGTATAAGTTATTCGAAGTGAGATAATCGAATATTAGTTATTTGAAGTAAGATAATCGAATATTGGTTATTCGAGAAGAAGTTATCGAATCTACTTATTCGAAAGGAGTTATCAAATCTAGATATTTGAAAAGAGTTAATCGAATGTAGTTTATTCGAATAGAGTTAGAGGAATTAATCGAATATAGTTTATTCGAATAGAGTTAGAGGAATTAATCGAATATGGCTTATTCGAATAGAGTTAGAGGAATTAATCGAATGTAGTTTATTTGAATAGAGTTGGAGGAGTTAATCGAATACAGTTTATTTGAGTAGAGATAAAGGAGTTATCGAATATAGTTTATTCGACAGGAGTTAAGTGAAAAGAATAAATCGATTAGAGTTAAATCAAATAGAGTTAATCCAATAGAGTTAATCGATTAGAGTTAAATCAATGAGAGTTAGTTGAATATAGTAAATCGAATATAGTTTATTCGAAGAAAGGTTATCGAATGTAGTTATTCGAATGGAGGAGTTATCGAATAGAGATTATTCGAGAGATACGTAAAGAAGTTTGTTAAAGAGTTAAAAGATAAACTTTGACCATTTCGAAGTTAAAACGTTGTTCAGTTAAGGTCTGAGAGGTAATTATACCCCAACTTGATTGACTTCCTTCTTAACTAAGGAATGGTAAGGTTGATAGTGAAAAGTAGGTTAAGTGGTTTAGTAAATTGTTTGGGTTGGCATAGCGATGTTTTATGTAAACATCTGTTTAAAACCAAATGAAGAAGCTTTGGAAATGTTTTCCAAAGAAGAATCAGAAATGTTTTCTAATATAGAAAACAAGAAATGGAAATGTTTTCCAGTGTTAATAACATATATTTTCTAAACTTAGAAAATAGCAAATGTTGAATATAGGGAAACAGGAGATAAGTAAATTAATGAACCAAAGAGATATATGCATGATGATTGATTGATAGAATTTCCATATGGAAATGATATTGTTGTTTGCACACGTGTTTTTCTTTGATAGTTAAATCACAGACTATCAATGTTTTGACCATTTTAACGTTGTTAATATGGAGAGACCGGTTGGATTATTATCCAAAAAACCACTCCGTATTGGCATAAGCGTTGCGAATCAAGTATGCTTAATACAGTGAAGATGGAGTTAATGCAAGGGCTATTATATAAGTCTTAGATAACAGTGACTAAGATGGATGTACTGAATAGTGCCTTCGGTTTGTCCAGTCCCAGGACAACTTGTATAGACGAAGGTCTGACAGAGTATATCTAATAATCGCGTAAGTTGATCTCTTCAAATGTATTCACGTTGGTGGCAGAGGAATTCGTTTCTCTAGCTGTATACCCGTGTTATTTTGGATAAATCAATTTGTGATTTAAAGGATATGACGATGTGACATTCTAAGTGAATGAAGATATGGCATATGAAAAGATAAGCGTAGCTTCTAGCCTCACATCCGGTAAATGACAGAAATCGGGCAGGCAGCATGGCTAAGTCGGTCGCACCGAAGTAGCGTGTATAATCACCTATCTAGAGAATATTCATTTGCTTCTTTAATCTATCAATGTTGTCCCATATATATATACGGGAACGGTTGCTGATCCCAACCGTTGGTGATATACATTCGATACACTCAAGCGAAATGAGTGGTCGGTCATGTGTGGCTGAGTTGCAAGATGTTCTTGTTGAACTCCAGTGTATCGTTCCTAGAGTACACTGATCGGAAGGTGGTTCCATACCTTGTCATAGTTGGAAATCCATTACCCAATACGTGCTTGCGGTTTTGATTGTATACTATATATGTAGTAACGTGAGATGCAAGCGTTTCTGCTAGATTGATATTTATTTGTACTTAGACATTATTATAATATCAGAATGATATTGCTTTACAAAGTTATTTGGATTCTCATAAGGGAAAAACCCATTCCGTATTCACGGCGTGGTCTTATGAGATATCATATACCTGTTTAAATGATTTGAGTTTACTCACACCAGTCACATGACTGACCCGGAGTTTATTTTGTTTTCCCTAAGCTCTTAGGTGCCTAAATTTGTACGGGCAGTCAAGTAGTCAGGATTTACAGGTGTACTTGAAGAGCTTGGAGCAGGAGGCTTCAGCAGTCGATAGCTATTATTTAGTCCACTGTGATGTTATATGTTGTACTCTGAAATGGTATGTATAAACAGTTATAACTTTGTATTTCAAAAGTTATGTTATATTTTATTCGTTCCGCTGTGAGATTCGTGTTACTCTGATGATGTTGTATGTTATTCTTCTATTCTAAGTTTCTACCTTATCTATTCTCACCCTCTAATTTCTTTCATTAACAACCGGGATTTTTCGACGGTTTGGTTATCGACGTCGTGCTTACGTCGATAACCAAAGTCGCGCAAAATCCGGGTCGTTACATGTCATTTTTAAAATCACATTTTCATTTTCAAGGGATTTGAAATTCTCTTTTATTTCAAATAGTTCTTTTGAAAAGTCGTACATTTATTACACTTGAGAGTTCTGTTTCTCTCGGTTTCAATTTCAAGACCATTCGGAATTTTTTTAGTTTTTAATAAACTCATTTTCTCATCACTCTTATGTTTGGAATTTTTATTCATCTCAAAATTTTCAAATTCCTTTTGCAAAAAATTGTTTTTACTTTTTAACTTAATCTCGTTCACGTTTAACATCAAAACTTTCTTTTCAAGATTTTGAATATTTTTATTGAGGTGAACAAGATTGTTTTCCAAATTCAAACAATTTTTGCAATCAGATTTTTCAAATTTCTTGACGTTTTTAAGTTTTAATTCCTAGACATTATTTTTGTTGGTCAACTCATGATTTTCATATTTAAGAAGTTTATTTTTTTCGTTGGAGGCTATCAACTATTTTAGTTAAATCAGTACAACGACGTACTAAATCTTCATACGAAATATCTCTATCGCTTTCATCATCTGTTTCTGCATCAGTAAATCCTGTTAAGCATAATTTTGAATCTGAGTTGACATTTGTGAGTTTTGATCACTTCTTGTCATCTCGTCCATACTTTGCATCAAGAGTTTTTCAGATTCCCTGCGCAGTTAAACAATGAAAGATATGATTAAACTTTTCAATAATAAGATAACAATATATGATATTCATATCAAGAGCATTGATAACAATGATTTTCTTATCTAACATGTCACCTCCATTGATAATAATATCCTAACATTTCAAACTAACAGATTTTAAATAAGATTCCATTTCTAATTTCCAATTTAAAAAATCTGTTCCATTAGAAATAGTTGGAATATTACTGAAAAACTCTCGCTATACTGACAACTACGGGAAAACATGACTCTAGAGTTAATGAAAATACGAGGTTCTGATACCACTTGTAGGATCTAGATTAACCCTAGAGGGGGGTGAATAGGGTTTATTATATTTTTATAAGATATTAAAAAAATATCACAGCTCAGATTTCAGCAGAGAAAATAAAATGCAGAAAGTAAATGACACAGATTTTACCCAGCATCGGCAAAACCCTGCCTACTATGCACTCCTAAGATTTCTACTAGGTATTAAAACATATTCTCGCTTACAAAACCTTATAAACTCGCAAACCATGCTACTACTCTAATCATACGCTCAAAACCTTGGACTGATCTTTATCACCAAGATCAGATTTTCCCCGATTTACAAACCTATAACTCGTAAACCCTAGTTTAGAAGTAAAATAGAAAACCTATGGATTGGTTAAAAAAGAAAATTAAAACAAATAAACAAAAAGCCCTTTGAAATAAAATGGTCGGCCCCCTTTTGTCGCTTATAATATCGGCTTCCTTCCATTTTAATTCAATGGTGACCGACAACACGAAATTAGGGTTTTTGCTCCTTGGCTCCAAATCACGACTTCTGGTTATTGATGTAGATCGATTCAGTGATGCTTCGATGAATTGCTTATTCTTGGTTTGATCGATTTAACCTCTGAGATTGAAACTCTTATGAGTTCTCTAAATTGATTTTCTTTTGTTCTCGAATTTTATTGCTTTTTAGTTTCGATCATTACCTGTGATGAATTGCGTGTATTATATAGGGTATATAAACCCTTTTACTTCTCTGATTTCACGCAATTGATTTGGTTTGATATTTTCATGATTGTTGCGTGATTGTCCACGGCATTTAATTTCTCGATGAATTGCCATACCCTCTAATTGTTTCCTATAAAACAAATGATTTGATTTTCTTGATGCTTGCGTAATTCTGGAAACATTGAATTGCAAATTGATTTCTTTCCAATATTGCGTTCTTTGATTTTGCTGGTGAATACTTTCATGAATCTCGTGAGAACCTAGTCGAGTTTTTACACACAGCGTATTTAGGAGAATTAATCAAATTCTATTGATTCCTTGTATGACACATGCATGTTGTATTTGCCACATGATTGATTCCTTGTTTGCACCTATTTTAATTGCGTGCTGCTCTGTTTACTCTTGAAGTAATTTTCATGTCATGACTCACTTGAATTAGCATGCCCAGTTTATGATAGTATATACAAAAATGCATATATAGGTATACGTACACACAAATGTGTGTGTGTAACGACCCAGATTTTTGGTCGATTAATTTTAAACATTTAAATATTAATTTAAATGTTGAGTGATAATATAAATGGATTTTATATTTAGTTTGTCGATTTAATAATCGAAATATTATTTAATTTCGAATATATCGAAATATCGTAATACGAAAACGAAGGATAATTAAATTCTGAGTTAGAATTGAATCAAAATAATTCAGATGATCATTTTAAATTTTATTTGAGTATAAACGATAATAATAATAATTTATTATCGAGGAATTTTTTATTTTGAATTTAAATTGATGTCTTTTCCATACGATCAAACGGGGCTTCGAAACCTGTTCCAGTGTGTTCAGAATAACGATATAACCTTAGAAATGATAGTTGCTGCGTTTAAATAGGAGCTCGATACCACAAGATATATTAATTTTAAAATTTATATATAGGTATGAAATCAAATCAAAATCTAAATATAAATCTATGTTAGTCAAATCAAATAAAATCAGGTAATTACTTTTATCCTAAGTATTAAAACGTGTAGGCTAATAATGTAATCGCACATGCCTAGTTTGAAAATGAAGCTCTTTACATTGTACTGAAATGATTACGACGCCTCCCTTCTTCTTCTTCTATAAATCATGATTTCCCCCTTGTTCTCTTTTCTCTTTGTTCAGAAGGAAACGAAACATGTCAAAACGCTCCTCCTCCTTTCCTCATTCAATACAATTCCAATTTGATATCTCAATAAGAAGATTCCACTCCTCTCCAACGAAATCAAATTCGTTTTCCGCTTTCAATTCGCATCTTCAAACAATTATTAAAAATCACATTCTCAGCGAAATTTCTTAATCCTGGATTCCTTGAACTCGTCTGTTCACCCTTTCCAAAACCGTATATTTATTGTTGGATTCGAACAGATGGTCTGGAGCTCGTCGTCTCCTAGGGTTGGCTGGCGCTTGAACTTAGTGAAGACGGAGGTTGAATCGAGTATGGCTTTGAGTTGTCGAAGTGGAGGCGCATGTGTGGTGAACTTCTGGTGAGGATTGGTAGAAATTTTTGGTTGCTACTGGAAACTGACGCAGGGCAGTAGTTGTCATGTTTTTGCTTGACAAGGTTGTAATCGCGACTTAGGGTTCTGGTGTCGAGTTCGATTTGGGATGGGGAGGTAGTGAAATTGTTTGGTGATGCTGCGATGAAAATTGGTGAAGTTGGTCATGATTTCAGTGACTGGTGGTGGACGTCGATCTTGGATGGTGCAGTGTGCGTGGATATGGATGGTTTGATGAAGGTGCTGGAGCTGATGGCTACTGACAGTGTTGCGTTTTTGGTAAGGGAAAAATCATATTTCTTGAAATAAAAATTTTACATAGAAAATGGTTTTATTTATTTATTTATTTTAGCGATTAGGTAAATAAAATGTAGAAAAATCGATAGCTGGAAAATTGGCAAACAGCAATGGCAAACGAGGTTCAGTTTTCATACCTGTAGACGTGAAAAGGAAGAGATGGATTAAGGTAAAGTAAATTATTAATAAAATCTTAATTAGCATTAACTAGTTTTAGTTTTATAAGAACACTTATTTATTGGTTTTTAGATAGTGATCAGCTGCTGTTTGGTATAAGGTTATCAAAATTTATAAGCTAAATGAGATGATTAAGGTATGAATTTATTTCAAGATAAGTAACTAACTTAAGTATTTTTATTTGTGTGAAATAATTTTAATGCATGGGAATTAGTTATATAATTATTAATTTAATTTATATAATGAGTTTATATAAAGGAAATTAGTTAGTAAAGAAATAAAATGTGTAGACTAATCATTTAAGTAAAATTAAGGTTTAATTTGGGATTTGTTTATACATGGGAATTAATTAAATTAAATTAGTCTAAGTCGATAACTGAATTTTATTAATATTATTTCATATTGAAAAACAGACGATTGGACTGGAAGAATCACTATGAAATCTACATAATAAGCTTCATTGGGTATTCCGCAAAAATATCGAGGTGAGTAAACTCACTTTCTAGTTCGTCTATATTTTTATTATAAACGAATTTTACTTTAAATAATTTTTATATGCTGTCTGTTGGTTGTTTGGATGCATTTAAATATTTTTGTTGCTATTATAAGTATATTAATTATTTAGGCTTGGTGTTTGTTGCTATATATATATATATATATATATATATATATATATATATATATATATATATATATATATATATCGGCGGTTGGATATTTCCCGCAGTTCCATTAGTGGATGCCAGCGGTATCATTGGCGGATGACCCTATGCGCCCCACAATATATTATAGTGGATGACCTTCTATACCGCAATATCCTACCTTGAAGCAGGATGGGTATTATTTATGTTGGCTAACATCTGTGGATGCAGAAAAACAAGTTGGAAGGATCCAACTGGATTCCTTAAAATTTATTATTTGTTTGATTTCATATACACATTATCATATATGATGTGTTAGAAAACCTGCGATTGGTAATTGGGTGTTTAAATATCACTGGGCCCAAATGTTGATTTATAAAAAATACTGTTAAAAGAAATTTTGAGATTAAAATGGAAAAATCTATTTTTCTAAAAATAGAATTTGAATTTCGAATGGACTATAAGTATTAACTTGTTTTGAATTATAAAAACAAGCAGTTCATTTATAAACGATGTTTATAAATGAAGTGAAATGAATTATCATTGGATAATTCGGGAAATGTGAATACAAGTGCGAATTTAAAAAAGGAAATATATTTTTCCAAAGTAGAAATTTAATTTCAAATGGATTTGAAATCGAGACTTGATTAAATATATAAATAGGTAATACAAACGATGTTTACAAATAAAGGTGATAATTATCATTTGGATAATTTAAATATTTAAATTCAAATATGAATTTAAAATGAGAATTGGAAATCGTGTTAAAAAGGGAAACAATGAAATTTATTCTGATGTTCGGAATATGAATCGAATTGAAATAAATCCATGAGGATTTATCAATTCGACTATGTCGAATTTATGAAAATAAATTATATACAGAAAGGGTATTGGAAGTGTATTAATTAGAAACTAGGAACTGAAATTAAATATGAAAATATATTCTACAATTATATATATATAGTTATAATAATAAAATATTCCAAAATAAGAATCAAGTTTCAAATAGATTTTTGAAATGAAACTTGTTTTTAATATATAAAACAAGGAAGTTGAACTTATAAACAATATTTATAAATTTGGTGAAATAAATTATCATTTGATAATTTAGAAGTTATAATTCAAGTATGAATTTAAAAGTGAATTGGAAAACGTTTTGAAATAGAATGACTGATTATATTCCGGAATTCGGAATATAAACCGAATTGAGAAAGATCTAAGGGATTTATAATTAAAATTCGATTATATCGAATTTTATAAATAATTTATTTATAAAGGAATTGGAATTTAGTATAGAAGATTAAGTTATAAATAAATTTATAACTGAAGTTATGAAATAATCAACAGTTAGGGATAATCTAGAATATTAAGTTTGATTTGGCAAATAGGCTGAATTTATATAAAAATATATATGAATGGAGTTGAAATTTATTTATAAACGAAGTTTAAACGTTTATATTTCAATATAATTAAAACGAGCTCGCCGCAACGCGGTAGTTCGTAAATTGACGTTCTGAACTTCAATTGAGTGTATAGAACTCAATTTAAGTCGGAGCTCTGTGAAACAAGAATCATCAGGACCGACTGAATAATAGTTTTCTAATGAAAGAGAAAAATCCGGATTTTGTCTTAAAGATTTTGAGTTATGTCAAAATCAAATTTTGAGAAAAACAGCGCCGTAATCGTTTAAAACCCATAATGGTTTATTTAAATTAATACAAGGATTCTAAGCAAATAAAACTTAGATTTACATTAGAAAAATCCAGATTTGAGTTATAAAATATATCTGAACTCAAGTGGAGTAATGAAATGATTTTTGAAACAAAAATCTGATTTTTAATTATTGATTTAAGTTAACTAGTTAGAGAAAAAATTGTTTAATGGAGTTTTGAATTGAAATTTGGCTTAGATAAGTGAATTGGATTTGCGAATTCATATTCGAAATCGAATATGAAACTTGAACTAAAAATGGAATTCGGTTGGTTATAAGCAAATTAAACTATATATGAACGTGATATGTTCAATTAAAAAGTCGAATAGACAAAAGAGCTAATTAATGAATAAGTTAGCGAATTGAGTTAAAAACGATTGGATTGAGTTGGAATAAATGGGGAATTGACGTATATATGTGCAATAGGTATGGAATGAAGAGAATGAAGATTATAATTCGAGTGCCCGATATGAAGGTACATGTTTAAATTCCATATGAGTTTTATGCGCCGAATCGGCAAGCCGCTTTACTTTTTGAATGGAAAGGGCCTAAAGAGGCGAGTTGAGGTTTGAGCTATTGACCGGTACAAAGGAGGTGCTGGCAAAAAATTTCAAAAATTTAGGGAGTTAGAATATTTTTAAGAAAATTTGATAATTAGAAATCAATATATCGATATATATATATAATTCGATAAGGAAACGAACTTAAAATAGAACATTATAAACGAAAAGGAGATCTATATTTAAATATGGTAAAAATAGAAAGAGAAACGTAAACACGTTTTAAAAATGAATAATTGGTTTTTATAGTGTTGATTATTCGAGATAAGTGGTCTTGTTTGTTTTGAAGTTAAGGATGTTTTCAGTTAAGGTCTGAAAGGTAGTTATGCCTAACTTGATTGATTCCGTTATTAACCAATAATAGGAAGATTCAGTCTCAAAGATCAATGTTTAAAGAGATTTAGTTGAATGCAATATTTTGGGTTTTTTATAACGATGTTTTACACGATAGTCGTTTTAACCGAAGTACGTAAGTGGACTTTTGGAAATATAATAATAAATATTTCCTAAGTATAGAAATGAATGGTCATGAAAGGGAGAAGTAATTGGAAATGAATTCCAATCATAAATAAAAATATATTTTCTGAGTATAGAAAATAAAAGAAGGTGATATATGAAAATGTTTTCTAAATAGTGTAAGAGGCCAAGATGATTATTGAAAATATTGGGTTAATGAATATTGATAAGGAAATGGAGAAGTGATTAATTAATGAAATATTAATTAAGGGCCCAGTGATTGTTTGATGCTTTGGATGGATGTTTATTTTTCTTCGATAGTTAAATAACCGACTATCGAAATTTTTGACCATCGTTGTCAATATGGAGAGACCGGTTGGATTATTATCCGAGAACCACTCCGTATTAGCAGTAGCGTCGCGAGTCAGATTATATAAAGACAATCGAAGGCGGAGTAAAGTGCAAGGGTTTTTCTGTTAATCCTAGGTAGAAATTGCCTAAGATGGATTAATGGAAATTGTACCTTCGGTTTCGTTCAATCCCAGAACGAACGTGTATGGACGAATGTCTAACAGAGTATTTCCAATGATCGCATATGTTAGTCTGTACAAATATACATCTGGTGGCAGAGAATTTATTCTCCTAGTATATTATCCAGAATATCTTTATGTAAATCAATTAGTGATCAACGAATCTGACAATGTGGCATTCAAAGTGATTGTGCTATCAATTAAATGTTAGTAATCGTAACCTCAAGCCTTACAACTAGGAAATGGTATAAAATTGGGTAGGTCGCATTGCTAAGTGGGTCGCACCCAAGTAGGGTGTATTATCACCTGATCTAGAGAAATTCCATTTGCTTCTTAAATCTTTCGATGTTGTCCCTTCCAGGAAACGGTTGTTGGTCCCAGCCATTGGTGACAATACATTCGGTACTGTCAAGCGAAAAGAGGGGTCGGTTATGTTTAACCTGGGTTGCAAGATGTTCTTGTTGAACCCGGTGTATTCCTCTCTAGAGATACACTGCCGGAAGATGGTCCCATACCTTACCAGTTGGAAATCCATTATCCGATAAGAGCCCGCAGTTTTGATTGTATACTATATATGTAAAGCGTGAGATGCAAGCGTTCTGCTAGATTGCTATTTATTTGATTTAGAAACTTATTTTGGGTTATCATAAGGTAAAAACCATCTGTGTTTATGTGTGGATCGGTCTTACGATTATCTTTTCTTTTAAGAAGGATTTAAAAAATTAAACCAAGTGGTTTGTAACAACCCCAATTCAGACAGACCGAATTTTTTTCAAAATTCCAATCTATCGAAACTCGGATTGGGTTGCTCTGGTATCCTGCAGAAAAGACAGAGACATAAAATATGTCAGAGCTCAGTAAATATCTCACATTGGAATGGATAAAGCATAATATAATCAAAATATAGCCTTACCGTATTAATAATATTGCCTAACCAATATCCAAGCTATCATGTCTCTGCCACAAATCTAACCTGCGAGTATGTTATGAGGAGGGGGTCAAAACATAAGTTCTGATGACTGGATTTAAACTATACACTTTGGACAATCCTACATATATCGTTTAATCATATTATCTTATTTATTAGGTTACTTGGGTTAACAGCTCTTAAGTCATACACACACGTCGCACCCATTTACTTCCCAGTGGTTTAACCTAATAATATATGTAGCTATCCCCAATGTTAAGGTACACCCCCATGGTACCCTACTCGCACGGTCTCCACCGTAATACCACCGAAATGTACGCAGTCCCTCATCCTACGCCAGAGTGACGTACGGACCTATATATAACAATGCTATGTTCCGCGTATATCTATCATTACTACAGTACGTAAACGTATGAAGTGCCACCCTCGATCGAATCAGATCTCATACCGGAGTAATGCCCTCAAGTCTACGATACACTACCCAGAGCAGATATGCATGTATCTAGAATGTCCCTTGTACGTACTGTTAATAATAGCTCGATGTCTCAATCGCACGTCCTCTAATGTGCACCGAGTTCCGTGGCAGGGCGATACCAAAAACACGGAACTCGGTCGGGAGCTATTCTATATTTGTATAGGTCCGCCTTTAAGAGCCTCAAAATACAAATATTCCTCGGGTCTGATTTTCATGGTGGCTATGGCCCCACCTCGGCCCCTCCCTCAACTTGCAAAGACTACAAGAGCTAAGCGACATGCCCCTAACAACAAACAATCTAAACATCCATTTGGCGTCTCCCCTCAACCACCGTACCCCAATAGCAAAAGGTGAATGGTTTCTTGGGTTTAGCTCTAGTCTTTTCGCATCCCACTGACTGTCGATGACGAGTATCCGACGATCCACTGTCTTTGTTGGTCGTGACCCTCCGCCTCCCCGTTGAGGCAACCGTCGAATCACCCTAGTGTCACCTTGTCACAGCATTCTGACTACAAAGCTACTTTTGCAGTCAAGGCCCACCCACCTAGTAGTTACGCGCAGACCCAACCTCTATGAGCACAGGCTAAACATCAGCCACCATATAAAGGACTAGCAGGAGCACCTTACGCACCTTAGGAAGCCGCGTGTTTCCCCTTCCAGTCCTTTGGAGCCGCTAGAATAGTCAGATGAACGTGCGCTCCCCTCGTGCCTTATGACACCACGATGATCTACCCATTGGGTCACCCTCAAACGTGTGGACTGGTCCAAGCGCCTCATTTTAATGTGTCATTAGACCCTATGTCTAATCACGCTTGCTTTACCTCACCAGGTTTCCAATTAAATTGGTTATTCCCATTCACATTGAATTCTTATTCAAGTTACCAAGTTTCCCTACTTATTAATTTCAGTTATACAACTTAATCTATTTAGTTTATTAATAACCCCACACCATGTTATTCTCTGGATTGTGATCCAAAATCCGTAATCCACAGTCCTTTTTTATATTCAAGTTTGATTTCAAGGTTACAATAACATGTTCTACTTAATATGTTATTAAGTATCTCTTAGTTCACATGTTTTCTAATTAACATGTTACTTACCATTTATGATTAAATATAACTTATTTCCTTTCATAGGTTTTCCTCATTCTTCTCATTTAATCATAATTCCATTTTACATCATTACTACAACTTATCGTTGTTTACTTATTAACTTAGTTCTCTTAACTAAGGCCCATTAATAAGTTTCTCTGCCCATTTATTATGTTATAATTCCTCTTGTCCCTAGGACAAGTCTAAACATGTTATTCTTATCAACGGGTTTCAGACTTCCAAGTTTACAGTTTACTTAATTTGTAATTATGTACAACTTATTATATTTCATATATTTTCCCCCTTTTCTCAACTGGTTTCCGGCTTTTTCCCCATTTACTGATTACTTAATTTATAATTAAGTGTCCCTTATCTCACTTCACCAGTTACCCCATTTCCTTACTTGTTTATTATAACCTAAGTTATAATCTTCACAAGTCCCTAGGACAAGTCTACCTATTATACTGTAACACCCCACCTCCGCCAGGGTGACTCTTGCAAGTACTCTGACTTTGGAGGGGCGTTTGAATCAGGTAAACATGCATAATGATATATCAAGGCAGAACAAGAACATATGTATATATGTAAACAAAGTAAATAACATAGATAAAACAGCGGAAGATTTCAAACCATTTCAAAACAAGTCTGGTACAACATAATGTCAACTTTCCAAATACACAAGTCTAGATACAAAACAACATTACTGAAAAACTGAAATACATAAGTACTATCCCCAAAATAACCATAGCTAGCTTCATGTCAAGACCGTACATGAGCTAAAATCCCACAAGCAAGCGATCAGAAATCCAGCTAAGCTCCAATATTCCCTCCCTGAGAACCTGGGGGGGGGGGGAACGGAAGAAAAGAGGCGAAAGAAAACAGGTCAGTCAAAAAGACTGAGTAAGCCCTGCTACAATCAATGTAAACTGATAAAGTTAACTGGCATGAGAAGCAGGTATGATCATATGGATAACAACATACTAGCATGGTGATTAACTAACAAGGTAGATAAAGGTGTCATCGCATAATCAGGTTTAAGGTTTTGCACCACAGGTGTACTAGCAAACTAACATGACTTGGATAAACAAGTATTGATCCCTTGGCCCAAGCTTTGGCCCAATAACATGAAATGACCCTAATGCAAGGTCCAACCAAACGGTCTAGTCGATCGGCTCCCTAAGCCTAACTCGTCACGTGTTGGTGTCAATACGGCCCAAACATAATTGTAGTCGAACTGTGCCGGGTCCACCCTTCGGGTGTATCAAGCCCTAGGGTGCCAACCCCTGGACACCATAAACATGAGTGCACAGTCTCGATCTACTGGTACCCATGGGTGACTTCTCCAAATACGGACTACGTGCACGACCATAGTCCGTCCGGAACTACATCGGCGTACCACCCGGCCGTCGTCTATTTGGTCGCTTACCTCCAGCCCAGTAATCGTGCCCCCTCCCTAGCCTAGTCCCTAGGGCCTTAATGATACCAATTTTTGGGGATTACTGCGGAGTGGGCCCCCATTGCTAGGATTTTCTAGTGGGTTAAGTACGGTTTAACCCTCTTGCTAATCATGGATTAACTTGGTTAAGTGTAACGATGAGTTCACGACTTAACCCTGATTAATCTACCAAGCCCAAATTGGTTAAGTATTAAGTGGACCATGACTTAACCCTAATCACGAGGCATTAGTTAATTTAATGCGCCTTAACCTCTCACATTAGACCTTGTTGTGGTTACTAGTTAAGCCGGGCGGGTCCGGGTAGCTTTACACCACAACTTGGTCTAACCTCGGGTTCAAGGTACAACATGGCCAACTTCTCACATTGGGTCCTATTGTTTGTAGCAACTAGTTAAGTCGGTCGGTTCCGGGTAGGTTTACGCTAAAAACTCAACCCAACCTCGAGTTGGTCACACTTATCTTTTCTAAGTGTCATGTCCATCATGTTTCCAAAACATGTTACAAATTTTCAAGCAATTGGGTAGACCTAACTTAATAGGTAAATTCCCAATGGGTAGACCTAACTTAATAGGTAAATTCCCAAGCTTATGTTTTTATGTCTTTTAAGTTTACCTAACCCCAAACGCAATCCCATCGCTTACATATCGCAATAGCGCATAAAGGATAGAAAGAGGGAACTTGGCATAATCATGACATAAAGGTGTTGAAGCCACAAGTTCAACATGGTGGCATATGAAATGTACATATGTTCATATACTTGCATATTACATTTTAGGCCTCAAAAGCATGCATAAAACCAAACTTAGCATATCGGTGATACATGGTGATGAATGACATGTGGAAATGGCCATAAGTTCGCATTTGGCCTCACATGCAAGTTATCATAAGGGATATGATAACTTACATGTTGCCAAAATGCAACCTTTAGCATAAAGCTTGAAGTTTATGCTCATAGACCCAAGATAAGCTTGCATAACATGATAACATGAACCAAATGATCATCCCAAACTTGCATAACATAACTTGCATATCATATGACAAACTTGCATATCATATGACAAACTTGCATATCAAACTTGCATAACATAACATGATAAACTTGCATATCATAACATGGCATACTCGCACATCATAACATGGCATACTTGCATAGCAAAACTTGCATATCATAACATGGCATACTTGCATAACATAACATGATAAACTTGCATATCATAACATCTCAAACTTGCATATAAACTTGCATATCATAACTTGATAAACTTGCATATCACAACATGGCAAACTTGCATAGCATAACATATCAAACTTGCATAGCATGACTTAGTAAACTTGCATATCATGGCAAACTTGCATATCATACATTTAACTTTAGAGTTTAAGTATGAAAGTAGAATAGGGCTTACAATACTTATGAAGGCACAAAAGATATGACAAAGCCCTTATGCAATCAAATAGACCCAAAATGCAAGCTCTAACATAAAAACCCTTGAGCCAAAATGATCAAAACTCTTTCTTTATGATGCAAATATAGAAACTTGACTTGAATGCAAGCTAATGACACTCATACAAGCTTGAAAACACTTGTATGCATGGAAAATCTCATAGAAATTTATTTAGGAATTGTATGAAGAGAGTGGAGACCATGAGAGGATTGATTTTGCCATAGTTTAGTTGTATGAATGAATAATGATGATTTAGGCTAGGTTTAGGGGTCCTTTTATAGAAGTTTAGGTTAGTTTAGGCCATAGGATTAACCCTAGTTTAGATCTAAACCATCAAAAATCGTCATAGGCCAGCAGAACAGACCAGAGAACCAAAACAGGTGCACCAAGCCAGCCAGGGTCAAGCCAGAAAGCTGTGCAGGCTTCTGGCTCGACACGGGCGCACTTCCCAAGTGCGCCAGTGTATTTTTGTGCTGGCGCACTTCACAAGTGCGCCAGTGCATTCTGGCTTGATTTTCGGTTTTTCTGCCTAACTTCGTTCGTCCATATCTTCTTCATACGGACTCCGATTTTCGAAAACTCGGACTCTATTTCGCGTATTTTTCCGAGACGAACGCAATGGCACAGCCCATTTCCCTTGATTCAGATTTTAGAATTAAATTCTGCCTCGATTTATGTTATAACAGGTTATTGAAAATACGGGTTGTTACATTCTCCCCTCCTTAAAGGATTTCGTCCCCGAAATCTTCAAGTTAGGAAGAACGTATCCTACCATCCAACATCCATCTACTCAAAACATCATCTACGAGCAATCATTGTCCTTACAAGATTCTAAATGTTGTATGAACATATGCAAAGGTGTGTGTATATGTACTTATCTAATGCAAATATCATCAATGCAAATTATGTTAGTGAAATGAATCCATATGTATGCAATTCCTAACATAATGTATAACATCTATATGTGTGCACATAACATACATCCATATGCAACATCCATGTGATAACACAAAAATTTCCATCCATGAATAAGCGTAAACACTCATGCATATGCAATATGAGGAGTGTGTGAGCCGATCTAGTGCCTAACGTGTATAATGCATCCACGAGTAACCACTTGCAAACACTTGCAACCACTTGCAACCATCAAGCATAACATGTTTCAAACACATGTTTCATCCAAAGGGTTTCTACCTAAGGTTCTCATGACAAGATTAACACGATAAACTAGATAATCAAGACAAACATGGATAGCAAAAGATATGCTACAAAGAGATCGGGAAGATAAGCAGGATATACTCCTTTCGGATTACAAGAAATCCCTTCCTAACCCAACCCATATTCTATAAAAGCCCAAAAGGTTTAGTCAACCTAACGGACCCCCTTCAAACCCTGACATGTATTACTAGCCAATAAGTCATACCTCCCGACAGAAATAGGACCGAAAATGGGACCGAGAGGATATACATAAAAAGATAACATGCGAGTAAGTTCCGTAGGAAAACAAGGATCAAGGATATACTCTTAGAAAGAGATATGATGCGCGTATCTAGCCTTCAATATTCTAAGTCACGTTTCCTTGAGCTTAACTCCACTGTGCTTTGACCGTCTTTTACCTCATGATTTCTTAGCTTCTTAACTCTTATTTCCAAATATGAGTTGGAACCCATTTCATTGTCGCCTCTCGTCTTCCTCTTTCACTTACTCTACTATCATTCTTGGCTTAAACATAACCATGACCTCATGATTTCATGCAAGCTCTCCAAAATTCACTAGTGAATCCTGGATCTCGTTTACTTACCATAAAGTATTCCACGCAGCAGAACTTTTCTTGAAAATACCAATCCATGTTGCCAATTGCTCTTACTGACGTGATTTTCTATAACTCATGCTTGAATGAAATGAACCATCCGCCTGCGAATGATAGGCCGTACTTAGATTCAGTCGCTTGCTAATGACTTCTTGTAGACTATCTCAAAACTGGCTAGTGAAAATTGAGTCATGGTTACTAACTATACTTTAGGGAACCTTGTGCAACCGCTTTATTTCTTGAAAGTAAACTGTCGCTAGCCATGATGCAGTCCTTTCGCTCTTTACCGGAGTGAAATGAGCACTCTTCGTGAGTCTACCTACTATGACCCACATGCTCGTACTCCCTTTCTTGATCTAGGCAGTCCATCCACGAAATCCTTCGTGACGTTTTCCCCTCTTCCATTGCGGGGACCTCCAATGGATATAATAGCCCACCGGGCTTCTATGACTCGGCCTTTAACCTGTTGGCACAACATGCACCTTGGGACAAACTCGGTCACCTCCTCAGGTGATGTGCATCTTCAAGAACCTTCTTTCTCTCATCGCGTCTTAGCCATCCCTTGTCATCTATAGCGAGGTGACTTACCATCTCGCCTCGAATCAACTTGTCCATGATCTCGACTAACTGCGGGTCTTCTTTCTGTGAAGTCCCTACTTGATCCAGGAGGGTATGTCTAAACTCAAGGGACGCTTACTAACTAACCAAACTGAGAGAACTTCTTACTTCGGTTGCATTCCTTGGAGTCTTCCAATCCTGAACTGCAACTACCTTAGCGGGATCCACCGCCAAGCCTTGCTTAGAAACTATGTGCCCAAGAAATCTAACTCCTTTTTCTCCAAAATGACACTTGGAGAACTTGGCCTTCAACTGATGTGCTCTAAGCGTATCCATCATCTCCACGAGATGCCTTGCATGCTCTTCCTCATCCGTAGAGAAGATCAGAATATCATCTACGAAGACTACGGCAAACTTGTTCAAGAACTCCCTGAACACCCTACTCATCAAGTCCACGAAGTAGGCGGGTGCATTAGTCAAACCGAATGGCATGACCAACCATTCTAAGAATCCATTTGGAGTTCTGAACGCAGTCTTGTCTATACTATCCTCAGCTACTCTGAGCTGATGGAATCCAGTAGCAAGATCAAGAGAAAACAGATGTTCCTACAAGCTGATCGAACAAATCATCGATCCTTGGCAATGGTTGTCTATTCTCTTTGTTTAACTCACGATAATCGACACAAAGTCGAAGAGAACCATCTGCCTTGGTAGTAAATACTACAGGCGCTCCCCATTCAGTTATACTTCATCTAATGAAGTTCTTCTCAAGCAACTCCTTGACTTGCTTTCTTAACTCTCATCTTGCGGGGCCATGTGCCTTATCGGCCACGAAACTTTCTTGGCATTATCAACCAGATAAATGCGGAAATCAATCTCTCGTTTAGGGGTAACCCCCTTCACTTCACCCAAGATATCAGGATATTCTCGGACCACCCTCACCGATTGCAAACTATCGATAGACGAGTTGAGGGATTCAAGATAACATAACATGACGGGACTCATAGGGTTACTAGAAATTTTTAGGGTATTACCGAGGCGAGTCATGAGCCTCACAACCCTATGCTCAAAAATCAAGGATGGCTCCAAAACTGGACAACCCATCCATGCCCAAAAATCAACCCATACCCCATGAAACCGAGAATATAAGCATCACGCGAGAATTCAAATCCACCTAGATAATAGACAAATGGGCGGAACCCCCAATTGGATTTGAAACACACACGGGATCATTTACTAGGCTAGTACTTAGGTGCAAACTTTCAACTAGATCAGACGAGATAAACTATGCGATGCACCACAATCAAACAAGGTACGAACTGGAAAATCAGAAATATAAACAAGACTTTCAACAGAAATACTACCTCGATCGGGAACCGGAGCGACATTGAGAGCATGAACTTGCCCACCTGAAGGTCCAACACGTTGAGTCTAACCCTGGCCTTGCCCTTGCTTCTTCGGGCAATCCTTACTGAAATGTCCAAACTCACCACAATGAAAGCATTCGCCATCCTTCCTTTTCCTCTTCTTACAATCCTTAATAAGATGCCCAACTAAACCGCAATAATAGCACTTTCCCTTTTTGTTATTGCCCTTGTTGTTGTTCCCCTTGTTACCTTGTCTTATGTTCTTGTTCTTATTGCCTTGACTGTTCTGACCACTTGGATTACCCTGATTTCCTTTCCACTGGGAATCAGTCTTCTTGGCTTGAGTATCATTCATCTTGATCTCTTTCTTGTCACTCCTATTCTCTTCATTGAGTAGGGCCATATTCACCAAACTCTCGAAAGTTGCCCCCAAGGGTATATGAGTCATGGCTAAACCATGTAATGGCTCGTTTAATCCTAGAGCAAAGTATAGGGCCTTCTTCTGAGCTGTGTTGACCAAGTCTAAACCGAACCGAGCAAGTTGATTAAACTTATCCACGTATTCCCTAATAGTCATGTCCCCTTGCTTTAGTGATAGGAACCTTAGTCCAAACTTTCCCCGAAAGTCATCCCAAGTCTCAATTGGCCTAGTAGCGGTGGTGACCACCCACCAACGTGCAGCTTCTTCCTTTAGCAACCACACTGCTAATAAAACCTTCCTACGGTCATCTATATCAAAGATGGCAAAAAGATCTTCGGTTTCTTTCAACCAATTCCTGGCCTCTACGAAAGTTTCGGTTCCAATGAAATTCTTGCAACCTGTCGCCCTAAAGTCTTTGCAAATCTCCGCGAAATCAGCTTGAGGATGCTGAGGGGGAGAAGGAAGAGGAACCTCAGCGACAGGAGGAGGAGGAACATTAACTACCGGAGGAGGAGGAGGAGGAACATCTGCGGGGCCGGCTTCGGTCGCCCTAGCCTCCAAAAGTCTTCTATACCAAACAGGTACATGTACTCCCTCCGGAATGGCAAAGTTATTGGCCATACTGAAAACGAAGAAAAAGTATAGATTCAGAATGGAGAAAAACGAAGGATTTTTTTTTTTGCTAATGGCTTTTTGGGGAATAGCCTTTAAAATAAACTAGACTTTTCTTTGGAAAATACTTTATACTTGGTTTTGAAAATAGTTTTTCAAAAGTTTTCTAAAAACTTTTTTGGTTCCTTCTCGTAAACCATATGCTCTGATACCAAATGTAACACCCCACCTCCGCCAGGGTGACTCTTGCAAGCACTCTGACTTTGGAGGGGCGTTTGAATCAGGTAAACATGCATAATGATATATCAAGGCAGAACAAGAACATATGTATATATGTAAACAAAGTAAATAACATAGATAAAACAGCGGAAGATTTCAAACCATTTCAAAACAAGTCTGGTACAACATAATGTCAACTTTCCAAATACACAAGTCTAGATACAAAACAACATTACTGAAAAACTGAAATACATAAGTACTATCCCCAAAATAACCATAGCTAGCTTCATGTCAAGACCGTACATGAGCTAAAATCCCACAAGCAAGCGATCAGAAATCCAGCTAAGCTCCAATATTCCCTCCCTGAGAACCTGGGGGGGGGGGGGGGAACGGAAGAAAAGAGGTGAAAGAAAACAGGTCAGTCAAAAAGACTGAGTAAGCCCTACTACAATCAATGTAAACTGATAAAGTTAACTGGCATGAGAAGCAGGTATGATCATAAGGATAACAACATACTAGCATGGTGATTAACTAACAAGGTAGATAAAGGTGTCATCGCATAATCAGGTTTAAGGTTTTGCACCACAGGTGTACTAGCAAACTAACATGACTTGGATAAACAAGTATTGATCCCTTGGCCCAAGCTTTGGCCCAATAACATGAAATGACCCTAATGCAAGGTCCAACCAAACGGTCTAGTCGATCGGCTCCCTAAGCCTAACTCGTCACGTGTTGGTGTCAATACGGCCCAAACATAATTGTAGTCGAACTGTGCCGGGTCCACCCTTCGGGTGTAT
Source organism: Allium sativum (assembly GCA_030737875.1). Lineage (NCBI taxonomy): Eukaryota > Viridiplantae > Streptophyta > Magnoliopsida > Asparagales > Amaryllidaceae > Allium > Allium sativum. The sequence continues at coordinate 692,574,643 of CM060916.1, read as the reverse complement.
CAAGCCCTAGGGTGCAAACCCCTGAACACCATAAACATGAGTGCACAGTCTCGATCTACTGGTACCCATGGGTGACTTCTCCAAATACGGACTACGTGCACGACCATAGTCCGTCCGGAACTACATCGGCGTACCACCCGGCCGTCGTTTATTTGGTTGCTTACCTCCAGCCCAGTAATCGTGCCCCCTCCCTAGCCTAGTCCCTAGGGCCTTAATGATACCAATTTTTGGGGATTACTGCGGAGTGGGCCCCCATTGCTAGGATTTTCTAGTGGGTTAAGTACGGTTTAACCCTCTTGCTAATCATGGATTAACTTGGTTAAGTGTAACGATGAGTTCACGACTTAACCCTGATTAATCTACCAAGCCCAAATTGGTTAAGTATTAAGTGGACCATGACTTAACCCTAATCACGAGGCATTAGTTAATTTAATGCGCCTTAACCTCTCACATTAGACCTTGTTGTGGTTACTAGTTAAGCCGGGCGGGTCCGGGTAGCTTTACACCACAACTTGGTCTAACCTCGGGTTCAAGGTACAACATGGCCAACTTCTCACATTGGATCCTATTGTTTGTAGCAACTAGTTAAGCCGGTCGGTTCCGGGTAGGTTTACGCTAAAAACTCAACCCAACCTCGAGTTGGTCACACTTATCTTTTCTAAGTGTCATGTCCATCATGTTTCCAAAACATGTTACCAATTTTCAAGCAATTGGGTAGACCTAACTTAATAGGTAAATTCCCAATGGGTAGACCTAACTTAATAGGTAAATTCCCAAGCTTATGTTTTTATGTCTTTTAAGTTTACCCAACCCCAAACGCAATCCCATCGCTTACATATCGCAATAGCGCATAAAGGATAGAAAGAGGGAACTTGGCATAATCATGACATAAAGGTGTTGAAGCCACAAGTTCAACATGGTGGCATATGAAATGTACATATGTTCATATACTTGCATATTACATTTTAGGCCTCAAAAGCATGCATAAAACCAAACTTAGCATATCGGTGATACATGGTGATGAATGACATGTGGAAATGGCCATAAGTTCGCATTTGGCCTCACATGCAAGTTATCATAAGGGATATGATAACTTACATGTTGCCAAAATGCAACCTTTAGCATAAAGCTTGAAGCTTTATGCTCATAGACCCAAGATAAGCTTGCATAACATGATAACATGAACCAAATGATCATCCCAAACTTGCATAACATAACTTGCATATCATATGACAAACTTGCATATCATATGACAAACTTGCATAACATAACATGATAAACTTGCATATCATAACATGGCATACTCGCACATCATAACATGGCATACTTGCATAGCAAAACTTGCATATCATAACATGGCATACTTGCATAACATAACATGATAAACTTGCATATCATAACATCTCAAACTTGCATATAAACTTGCATATCATAACTTGATAAACTTGCATATCACAACATGGCAAACTTGCATAGCATAACATATCAAACTTGCATAGCATGACTTAGTAAACTTGCATATCATGGCAAACTTGCATATCATACATTTAACTTTAGAGTTTAAGTATGAAAGTAGAATAGGGCTTACAATACTTATGAAGGCACAAAAGATATGACAAAGCCCTTATGCAATCAAATAGACCCAAAATGCAAGCTCTAACATAAAAACCCTTGAGCCAAAATGATCAAAACTCTTTCTTTATGATGCAAATATAGAAACTTGACTTGAATGCAAGCTAATGACACTCATACAAGCTTGAAAACACTTGTATGCATGGAAAATCTCATAGAAATTTATTTAGGAATTGTATGAAGAGAGTGGAGGCCATGAGAGGATTGATTTTGCCATAGTTTAGTTGTATGAATGAATAATGATGATTTAGGCTAGGTTTAGGGGTCCTTTTATAGAAGTTTAGGTTAGTTTAGGCCATAGGATTAACCCTAGTTTAGATCTAAACCATCAAAAATCGTCATAGGCCAGCAGAACAGACCAGAGAACCAAAACAGGTGCACCAAGCCAGCCAGGGTCAAGGCAGAAAGCTGTGTAGGCTTCTGGCTCGACACAGGCGCACTTCCCAAGTGCGCCAGTGTATTTTTGTGCTGGCGCACTTCACAAGTGCGCCAGTGCATTCTGGCTTGATTTTCGGTTTTTCTGCCTAACTTCGTTCGTCCATATCTTCTTCATACGGACTCCGATTTTCGAAAACTCGGACTCTATTTCGCGTATTTTTCCGAGACGAACGCAATGGCACAGCCCGTTTCCCTTGATTCAGATTTTAGAATTAAATTCTGCCTCGATTTATGTTATAACAGGTTATTGAAAATACGGGTTGTTACATATACAACATTTTCATTAATGTTATTTATTTATAATAGGTTATTACCATTCCCCTTTTTAAACCATTTACTGTTGTAAACCATTATTCTTCATTCACTGTGATGTATATTCCTTATTATATTTAAGGAAAATACTTCATGCACCTTATCAGTTTGATAGAAGGAATCAGTGATTTATTTTCATAACGTATCATCATCTAAATCCGTGGTAGCAAGTAATTTCTTTACTTTTCTTACTTTATTTACTGTGGCTTACTTGCAACCACGTTCTCAGAAATAGGTCATTTAGGGAAATACATCACTTTTTCTGCGCATTACACTAACTCAGTCCATTACATCGCTTCCTTTCTTATTTTTTGAGTTAGACATTTTATTACCATCATTGCCAATTATTAATATCTTGTCATATATATATATATATATATATACACACATTTATATATATGCACCAGACCTCTCGCATTAAGCCTACACTTGTGAATGCTGGATTTGCCAGGCGGGTTCAGGCAGACTTCTACCACAAGTTGACTTAAGCTCGTGTCTTAGTACCATTTCCTATTTTAATTATGTGCTTAGACCCCTCATATTAGATTTACCACTTGTGACTACTGGATATGCTGGGCGGTTCCGGGCAGACTTCTATCAAAAGTGCAATCTAACCTCGTGTCTAAGAGCATTACAGTGTCAAATTACTGTGAACCTAGGCATGTTCGTTCTTTAACAATTATTCCCATTTCATGTAAATTTTAGGCATATTATCCTTTTTATCTGTTTACAGTAATCTATTTTATATGTCATCCAATTATGCCTATATTTTGTCGCATGTCCTTTTTAACATATGTTTAATTTTATTTTGACATGTAAACATTCAGTCGGGTAATTATTCAAATCCAACAAGTTAGACATGTCATTTACCCAATAATACGCCACAAGTGAATTATATAATTATAACCACAGTAGTCAATGCCCATATTCTAACAAGTTTATTCGACATGTAATCATTCCAACACTTTAACTGATTCAACGTACGAAGTATTCATATTAACATCTCAACTTGTTATAACAATAATTTATAATTAATCTGGCAATTTCATAATTAATAAAAAGGGGAATGCTAAACTATTATGTACCATTATCTAAAATAATATGGCTAAAATCCACTCACATCGTATGCTTTCCCAATCCTGGATCTGATCCAGTTTTAGCATTCATGGTTTTTCCCCTTAATCGGATTTACAACCTAACGACCATGGATTTATTATTTTCATTAAAAGAGAAGGGAAAGAAAGAGGAAGAATTTGAATCGATTGGATCCTGAAGTTTACCTTGTTTTTCATGATTCTGAACAATCTTTTATTAACGTTAATTCTCCCCTCCAGACCTTGAATTTATAATCTTCTTATTAATTGTAACGACCCGGATTTTTGCGATCTTGGTTATCCGATACACAACACATATCGAACATCCAAGGATCGAAAATAACTGAATAGTTAATGAAAGAAGTTAGTGGTTGAGGATAGATAAGGTAGAACTAATAGAATAGAAGAAGAAGAACATCATCATCAGAGTAGACACGAATCTCACATCGGAACGAATAAAATATAACATAACTTTTGAAATATAAACAGTATATGTATACAATAACATTGCAAAGTACAACACTTACAACAACAGCGGAAATAATAATAGCTATAGAATCCTGAAGCCTCCTGCCCCAAGCTCTCCAAGTATATCTGTAAAATCCCGACTACTTGACTGCCCGTACAAATTTAGGCACCCAAGAGTTTAGGGAAAACAAAACAAATAAACCTCGGGTCAGTCATGGGACTGGTGTGAATAAAACTCCAGACACTTGGTTTAATAACGGAAATATCATAAGACCATGCCGTGAAAACGGAACTGGTTTTTCCCTTAAGAAAATCCACACATCTTTGAAAGCAATATCATTCTGATATTATAATAATGTCTAAGTACAATTAGATATCAATCTAGCAGAACGCTTTCATCTCACGTTCCACATATATAATGTAAAATCATAAACCGCAGGCACTTATTGGATGATTGGATTCTCAACTATGACAAGGTATGGAACCACCTACCGATCAGTGTACTCTAGGAACGATACACTGGAGTTCAACAAGAACATCTTGCAACTCAGCCACACATGACCGACCACTCATTTCGCTTGAGTGTATCGAATGTACATCACCAACGGTTGGGATCAGCAACCGTTCCCGTATATATATGTGTATATATATATATACACACACATATATATATGGGACAGCATTGATAGATTAAAGAAGCAAATGAATATTCTCTAGATAGGTGATTATACACCCTACTTCGGACCGACCGACTTAGCCATGCTTCCTTCCCGATTTCTGTCATTTACCGGATGTGAGGCTAGAAGCTACGCTTATCTTTTTACATATCATATCTTCATTCACTTAGAATGCCACAGCGTCATACCTTTTAAATCACAAATTGATTTATCCAAAAATAACACGGGTATACAGCTAAGAGAAACGAATTCCTCCACCACCAAACGTGAATACATTTGAAGAGATCAACTTACGCGATCTATCAGATATACTCTGTCAGACCTTCGTCCATACAAGTTGTCCTGGGATTGGACAAACCGAAGGCACTATTTAGTACATCCATCTTAGGCAATCGTTATCTAAGATTTATACAACAGCCCTTGCACTTTACTCCGTCTTCAATATATTCAGCATACTTTATTCGCAACGCTTATGCCAATACGGAGTGGTTCTTCAGATAATAATCCAATCGGTCTCTCCATATTAACAACGTAAATTGGTAAAAACATTGATAGTTTGTGATTTAACTATCAAAGAAAACTCATGTGCAAACAACGATATTATTTTCAGATGGAAATTATATCGATCAATCATCATTTAACATTTATCTCTTTAGTTCATTAGTTACCTATCTCCTGTTTCCATATATTCAACATTTCTTATTTTCTAATTTTAGAAAATACACTTTATTAACAATGGAAAAAAATTCCATTTCCTGTTTCCTATATTAGAAAACATTTCTGATTTCTTATTTGGAAAACATTTCCAAAGTTCCTTCATTGGATTCAAACAGATGTTTAAATAAAACATCGCTATGCCAACTCAAACCATTTACTGAATTCACTTAACCATCATTCACTATCAAACCTTACCATTCCTTAGTTAAGAAGGAAGTCAATCAAGTTGGGGTATAATTACCTCTCAGACCTTAACTGAACAACATTTTAACTTTGAAATAGTAACAGTTTATCTTTTAAACCTTTAACAACTTCTTTACGTAACTCTCGGATTCAAATTTACGAATCCACTTCTTTATTGAAAACATTGATTATAACGATAACGTTATAATCCCTACTTTCACAATACTTAACTTCAATTATAACCTTTATTCTTTAATGTGAATAAACAAATCTTGATTTAAACACCGGAAAGTATAAGTACTTTCCCCGAATTCGATATAATTGAATTCGACGTATAACTCTCTTTCGAGAAATCTCTATTTGATTAACTCTTCTTCGAATAACCTATATTCGATTATCTCTCTTCAAATAACTTATATTCGATAATCTCTCTTCAAATAACTTATTCGATTAACTCCTTTCAATTAAACTCAAATCGTTAACTCCTTTCGATTAAACTAATTGATAACTCCTTTCCTTTAACTCTATTCAAATAAACTATATTCGATACTCCTTTAACTCTATTCGAATAAACTATATTCGACTAACTCCTTTAACTCCATTCGAATAACTAATATTTAACTAACCCCTTTAACTCTATTCGAATAACTAATATTCGACTAACTCCTTTAACTCCATTCGAGTAACTAATATTCGACTAACCCTTTTAACTCTGTTCGAATAACTAATATTCGACTAACTCCTTTGGATTAACTCGGTTTGATTAACTCCTCTTGACTAACTTAACTTAATTAACTCGACTTATTTAACTCTCCTTGATTAACTCCTATCGAATAACTAATATTCGATTAACTTATATTCGAATTACTATGCCTGTTTTAACTTTATTTCGAATAGCTAATATTCGATTTAACTCCATTCGCTTGACTCTAGATCGCAGGGATCACAATGGTTACGCCTGATTCCCTTAGGAAACATCTGACCGCCTTAGGCTATCTGCAGCCCTGCGAATTTCGCTAGTAGTCATGCTAAATGGCATCTCATTTGGATTAACTCTAATTGATTAACTCTAACTGATTATCTCTAACTGGTTATCTCTGACTGGTTATCTCTGACTGGTTATCTCTGACTGGTTATCTCTAACTGGTTATCTCTAACTGGTTAACTCTAACTGGTTAACTCTAACTGATTAACTCTAATTGATTAACTCTAACTGGTTAAATCTAACTGATTAACTCTAACTGATTAACTCTAACTGATTAATTCTAACTGGTTAACTCTAATCGATTAACTCTATTTGACTAACTCGACTCGACTAACCCCTATCGAATAACATATTCGATTAACTAACTTTCGAATACCATATTCGATTAACTAACTTTCGAATACCATATTCGATTACTCCTTTTTGATTAACACCCTTCGAATACCATATTCGATCACTTTATTGATTTATAAAGATTTCCCTTTTTATAACGTTTATCCATTTTAGAAAGATTTCCTTTTTAACAACGTTTATTTATTTATAAAGATTTACTTTTAGTAACGGTTCTTCACTTCATAAATGATTTCCTTTATCTTTCTATTTATAAGTACTTTACAAATATCTCCTATTCGATTTCATTTGTAAAGGTTTTACAAATATTTATCTTTCTATTTGATTTGTAAATGGTTTACAAACCTTTCTCTGTCTATTTGGTTTGAAAATGGTTTTCAAACCTTTCTCTTTCTATTTATTCTATTTGCAAATGGTTTGCAAATAATCCCTTTATAATCTATTTGCAAATGGTTTGCAAATAATCCCTTTATAATCTATTTGCAAATGGTTTGCAAATAATCCCTTTATAATCTATTTGCAAATGGTTTGCAAATAATCCCTTTAGGGTTTTATTTCTATGTATTTCCTATTTATAAATAATCCATTTATAAATAAATTTCTATTTATAAATATTCCATTTATAAAAAAATTCTTTTATAAAATCTTCTTTGATTTTATAAATATTTTCCCTTTTTTAAAATCCCTTGATTTTATAAATAATCTATTTTCAATATTCATTTTGAAAAATCCCTTTTCCCACATTCCGGTATTCTATGGTACTTAACACATCAAATCACGATGATCAATATCGTCCAAACACATATAATTGACAACAGATTATATATGGCATCATATATTACAATATATGAACAGAACAGTATTATAAATATTGAGGAGTCCAATTGGACCCCTCCAACCTGTTTCCCTGCATCACAGATGTTAAACCATATAATTAACATCAACTTCATTTCAATATGAAATGTTCTGATAAACAACATCAATATATATATATATATATTTATTTAATGGTTTATATATATATTTTCAACTAACTGACTAGCAGTTCAACCAACCAAATCAAAACACAGCAATTAACATATAATTATCAGTTCTAAGAATATGTTATAAAAATATAATTGTTCAGAGCTGGTGAGTTTTACTTACTTTGGCAGTTCATCGTTAAAGAACGATAAACTGTTTGTTTGATTTGAATCAAACAATTTGTTTCGCCATAAATTGTAACGAGCTTCGATCCACTCCCAGTCAGTTCCATGTTGTAGTCGTCGTCCATATGATCCTAACGGATCCAACCGTTCGAAATTCTGACCTCGTACGCGTGAGATACATCATTTATAAGATTGTATACATTTATATTAAATAAAGCCTTAAAATATTAGATTTGGGCCTTAACCTTTATTACCCACTCTGGCCCAAATTGATTTTCACCGAACCCGCTCCATAAAAATCCCTTCTTCCTAAATGAAACCTCCGTAAGCTGCTCCTCCCATTCAAGACATGACCGCCGGTTTTCCTCCTTCGGGCCTCCTCTTTGCTTCCTTGAAAAATCAAAACAAAAATACCAAAATTCTTATCACCATCTCCTCTTAAACATCATAACACCCTTCCAGAACTCGAATGTGCCATTGTAATTGCGTTCGACCCCTTCCAGTAGCAGGTACCGGACCTGATTATGACCAACACCCTCAGAAACTCGGCTTCAGGTGCCATTTCACTTCCTGGATCCAAATATAACAATGGAATTTGCGATCTCGAACTCAAAATCCCCAAATACAAAACCGTACTTCGCTCTGTACATCTCGAGCTCGACGGAAATCCAATCGCACTTTTCCAAACAAGAATAAAACTGAAGAGTGGCATCATAGGAGGTTGACTCCATAAGTATGATGATTTTTAGCAATTTATTTCATTTGATTTTGAATTTAGAAGATGGAAATATTATACTGGGAAAAGAAAAATGGTGCGGCGCAAATTTTCTGGCTTTGTTGACTTCTGAAAAATGAAGTTAGGTTTAGAAAAGTTAGAGATTATTTATAGAGTAAGTTTTAATATTTTATATTCGACTAAAATATTAATTTATATCTCAACGCTGTTTGTAATTATCTTTAAAAATTCGTATGGCCACATATAATACCCAAAAATCATGAAAATTGACATGAGCCTACTGTTCGACATTACGGTCCTAACGAAACTGGTTTCGTCGAATTTCGAGTCAGTTTGCTCACACAGCGTATTTTTAACCGTCAAAATACTGACTGTTTTTCACTCTAAAAATCGGTACGGCCACATACTGACTCTAAAAATCACGAAACTTGACATCTAACAATAATTTGACATTGCGGATCCAACAAAATTAGTTTCGTCGAATTCCGACTTCATTTGCAAAAGTGGCTATTTTTAAAGCTCTAAATAGCCCATTTAAATATATAAATATATTTAAATATAATTAAATTTAATATTTATTATTTAATATTATCAGATATATTCATATACGATATCATACAGCTCCAGAATAATCATATCAGAGTTTATACTCGATATCCCAGAATTCCAGATTATCCCGATATTCAAATTTACATTGAAAATCCTTTTATAACGTATCTAAAGCGTTACGAATTATAAAGGAATTTCACTGCGATTTTTCTGAAATTTGATTTGGACGTAAATCAAAATCTACACGACGAAATCCAGATTTTTCTCTTTCATTAGAAAAATATACTCCACCAGCTCCACACGTTTCTTGTTTCACAGAAATCCGGCTTAAAGCGGGTTCTGTATATTCGTTTAAAGTTCGAATCGCCAAATTATGAACTGCCGCGCCATTTCGAGCTCGATTATAATTAGATTATAAATTATTATTTAATCCACGTTATCAATATCACCAAATCGATATTTAAGAATTAAATTAATTAATTATTCGACCGTGAAAAATGCAGGTCATTACATTAATAATCAAAATTTTCTGAATAGATTTGAGGAGAGAAAGAGAGTAATGGCAGAGCTTCAGCGTAGCCTCAGAATTATGAGGTTTATGGTTAGGTCTAAGGTCTTATTTATAGGTGTCCAGGATCTTATCGTACACGCAGCGCTGAGTCAGCATTGAACCCAGTTAAGAAAATAGTCCAGGTTCGCAGATGAATCTAGCCGGATCTTATCGTACACGTAGCGCTGAGTCAGCATTGGGTCCCACAAGCTGTTTTGGTGCAGAAATTTGATTTTTGAATGGTTGAATTTATTTAACTGTTATATTCACATGTAGTCTTCTTATGCGTATACAATTCTTCTAACGACCATTTTACGTGTATATATATACGCACAACTTTTATTTTGTTTTCAAAATTCAAACGGTGTTGCACCGTTATTTGATTCTTGCTATATTTCATTGACTGCAGCTTTATCTTGAATATTATCTTTTGTATACATATATTTCTACACATATATACATATATATTCTTATATATATATATACATATATTTTCTTTATTTCCTTATATGAACGTTCTTATATTTTCAAATTTTGAATTTGTATGCGTACATATATTTGTATGTTCAGTTGGCTCTCTCTAGAACAAAGACAAAAATTATGTCGCCGCCGGGTTCAAACCCCCGACCTCCATGTTGCATATCCAATGCCTTAACCAACTGAGGTATGAAGTCTTTTGTTAATAAGTTTAGAAACAATGGTAGTCATTGTTCTCCTTCTTTTACCTTATTTTCATGTTTTGCTACAATACTTCATTTAAAGGTATCTCTTTCACCTTAATTCTGTTTTCTGCAATTCATATGTCTAAATTGACCAGAAAATCGCCACGAATGCAATGACGCTAATCCCGTGGCCAAATTCTTGAATGTCTTTAAATTTTTCTTTTCTTTTTAAAATATGCATTTTAATCGCATTGCATTTCTTCTTATTGCATGTAATTCATTTTACTGATGTTTTCTTCATTTCAATGTATGAACCTATTACATGCAATTATATTATCATATTTTATTTTATTGTCGAACAATGCAGGGTGTTACATTCGCCCATTCTTAGGAAATTTCGTCCCTGAAACTTGATAAGGGTAATATCAATTAACCCCTCGCATAATATACATCCATCATGTGTGCATCCAATTTTTGCAAACATTATGCACTTGTTCAAAGTGAAATATTACATAATAACACATGTATGCCTAAGCGACACCTTCTATGTGTATGCAAATTTTTAAAAATCCTTTTAAAATATGATGCTCACATCCTAAATATACTGGTCGTTCTATATGAATGCAATATTTTGAAAATCAAAAGATATTTTCATCCAAATTTCCCACATTCTTGTAGAGCAAGAGCGCGGTTCATCCAATTGTTGCATCCAAAATCGTACCAACCAACTTTATTTTTCGAATTTCATAAAAATCTAATTTTCTAAATTAGATTTCTTATGTTACAAAAAGGTGAAAAACGGAAAACTTCACATCTTCCTTTTTTTTCCTTTTCAACCTTTTTCTAACCGTACTTGGATTTTATGTAACTATTTATAAAGATTCCCCTATTTTTCTATCCAAGCACAGCCCACATAAGAAAATTTTCTTTATTACATATTCTCTTTTTCAACTTAACTTGAAAATTTTACTCTTATTCATCTTTTCTCATTTTTCTTTAACTGTCATGTTAGTTGCTTTTCAATGCTTACACATTCTACGGGAACCTACCATTATTCCAAGATAATTCTTGCTATTTACTTCATAGCCTCCAAACTTTTCCTGTCTTTCCTAGGCACTAATCCTTACCTATTCCATACTTTTTAAAACACGGTTTGGCTTTTTCATTTCACTTTTCTTTCAAAAGTTAATAAGTGTCTAAACTTTATCAAAATATATTTTTGCCAAACCATAAAAACATGTCATCTTAAAAAAATGTAAATCATTATTTTTTTCAAATCATAAAAACTGGACTAGATATGGACAACTATTTCTGAATCAGGTTTACGACTGGTTCTTTCTTATAAGGTATGTTCAGTCTCTTACTACCACAAGGTGCAAACATCTACTCCACTCTTAATTTCTACAACTTATTTTGTCTACCCAACGAAAATTATCTTGTTAAAATAATTTATCAAAAAGGATTATCATAAGAATAGAGTTTCAAAACTTTCTTTACTAAAAATTATAGCTTTCAACAAATGCAATATTTGCTGAGAGAATTTTACTTTAGACAAAATTTTCACAAGAAATTATTATTCCCAAAATATACCCCTTTTTCTTTAAAACCCAATATGTGCACTTTACATATTTAAAACTATAACTTTTAAGATTAAAAACCTGAAAACATCATAAAAAAAATTCCCAAAACTTTTACAATTTCAAGTTCTTAAAAGTTAACAATAGGGTTGGACTCAAAGCGGGTTTCCAAATTTCTAGGTTTTCCCAAGCACTCCCCAAGGTCAATTCTCTCAACTATATATATTCCTAATCCATTTTTTTTCTTCTATTCTTAACCTTTCCCAATTTATAAGGTTTTAAAGCCCACTAACCTAAAATACTAACACATGGGATTAATCTTTCTTCTTTACAAAGTATATTGTACACTTTCCACCCAAATTACCTAAGGGTCTCAAATTTCCATATTTATTCCTTTAGTATACAGAATAAACATCCCATTTCTTATCATATTATACTCTTTCTATTTAGTGGGTTTCTCTATGGATCTAGGTGTGTGTATATATATAATATTTATATTTTCAAAAATACAAATATGTTCACTCACTATTTATATAGGAATCCTAAACCTAAGCTCGGATACCAGATGTAACAACCCCAATTCCGACAGACCGAATTTTTTTCAAAATTCCAATCTATCGAAACTCGGATTGGGTTGCTCTGTTATCCTGCAGAAATGACAGAGACATAAAATATGTCAGAGCTCAGTAAATATCTCACAGCGGAATGGATAAAATATAATATAATCAAAATATAGCCTTACCGTATTAATAATACTGCCTAACCAGTATCCATGGCTATCATGTCTCTGCCACAAATCTAACCTGCAAGTATGTTATGAGGAGGGGTCAGAACACAAGTTCTGGTGACTGGATTTAAATTGTACACTTTGGATAATCCTACATATACCATTTATTCATATTATCTTATTTATTAGGTTACTTGGGTTAACAACTCTCAAGGCTTACACAAACGTTGCACCCATTTACTTCTCAGTGGTTTAACCTAATAATATATGTGGCTACCCCCAATGTTAAGGTACACCCCATGGTACCCTACTCGCACGGTCTCCACCATAATATCACCGAAATGTATGCAGTCCCTCATCCTACGCCGAAGTGACGTAAGGACCTATATATAACAATGCTACGTTCCGCGTATATCTATCATTACTACGCTACGTAAGCGTACGGACTGCCACCCTCGATCGAATCAGATCTCATACCGGAGTAATGCCCTCAAGTCTACGATACACCACCCAGAGTAGATATGCATGTATCTAGACTTTCCCTCATACGTACTGTTAATTGTAGCTCGATGCCTCAATCACACGTCCTCTAATGTGCACCGAGTTCCGTGGCAGGGCGATACAAGAAACACGGAACTCGGTCGGGAGCTTTTCTATATCTGTACAGGCCCACCTTTAAGAGCCTAAAAATACAAATATTCCTTGGGTCTGATTTTCATGGTGACTATGGCCCCACCTTGGCCCTTCCCTCAACTAGTAAGGACTACAAGAGCTAATCGACATGCCCCTAACAAAAAACAATCTAAACATCCATTTGGCATCTCCCCTCAACCACTGTACCCCGATAGCAAAAGGTGAATGGTTTCTTGGGTTTAGCTCTAGTTTTTTCGCATCCCACTGGCTGTCAATGACGAGTATCTGACAATCCACTATCTTTGTTGGTCGCGACCCTCTGCCTCCCCGTTGAGGCAACCGCCGAATCACCCTAGTGTCACATCGTCATAGCATTCTGACTGCAAAGCTACTTTTGCAGTCAAGATCCACCCAGTAGTAACGTGCAGACCTAACCTCTGTGAGCACATGCTAAACATCTGCCACCGCACAGAGGACTACCAGGAGCACCTTACGCACCTCAAGAAGCCGCATGCTTCCCCTTCCAGTCCTTTGGAGCCGCCAGAATACTCAGATGAACGTGCGCTCCCCTCGTGCCTTATGACACCACGATGATCTACCCGTTGGGTCACCCTCAAATGTGCAGACTGGTCCAAGCGTCTCATTTTAATGTGTCATTAGACCTTATGTCTAATCATTCTTTTACGAGCTTACTTTACCTCATCGGGTTTCCAATTAATTTGGTTATTCCCATTCACATTGAACTTTTATTCAAGTTACCAAGTTTCTCTACTTATTAATTACAGTTATACAACTTAATCCATTTAAGTTTATTAATAAGCCCACAACATGTTATTCTCTATATTGTGATCCAAAGTCCGTAATCCACGGTCCTTTTTTATATTCAAGTTTGATTTCAAGGTTACAATAACTTGTTCTACTTAATATGTTATTAAGTATCTCTTAGTTCACATGTTTTCTAATTAACATGTCACTTACCATTTATGATTAAATATAACTCATTTCATTTCATAAATTTTCCTCATTCTTCTCACTTAATCATAATTCCATTTTACATCGTTACTACAACTTATCGTTGTTTACTTATTAACTTAGTTCTCTTAACTAAGGCCCATTAATAAGTTTCTCTAGCCATTTATTATAACCTATGTTATAATTTCCTCTTGTCCCTAGGATAAGTCTAAACATGTTATTCTTATCAACGGGTTACAGACTTCCAAGTTTACAGTTTACTTAATTTACAATTAAGTACAACTTCTTATATTTCATATATTTCCCCCCTTTTCTCAACTGGTTTCCGGTTTTTCCCCATTTACTGATTACTTAATTTATGACTAAGTGTCCCTTATCTCACTTCACCAGTTACCCCATTTCCTTACTAGTTTATTATAACCTAAGTTATAATCTTCACTTGTCCCTAGGAAAAGTCTACCTATTATACAACATTTTCATTAATGTTATTTATTTATAATAGGTTATTATCATTCCCCTTTTTAAACCATTTACTGTTGTAAACCATTATTCTTCATTCACTGTGATATATATTCCTTATTATATTTAAGGAAAATACTTCATGCACCTTATCAGTTTGATAGAAGGAATCAGTGATTTATTTGCATAACGTATCCCCATCTAAATCCATGGTAGCAAATAATTTCTTTACTTTTCTTACTTTATTTACTGTGGCTTACTAGCAACCACATTCTCAGAAATAGGTCATTTAGGGAAATACATCACTTTTTCTTCGCATCACACTAACTCAGTCAATTACATCGCTTCCTTTCTTATTTCCGAGTTAGACATTTTATTACCATCATTAATAATTATTCATATCTTGTCATATATATAAATACACCAGACCTCTCACATTAAGCCTGCACTTGTGGATGTTGGATTTGCCGGGTGGGTGCAGGTAGACTTCTACCACAAGTTGACTTAACCTCGTGTCTTAGTACCATTGCATGTTTTAATTTTGCACTTAGACCCCTCACATTATATTTACCACTTGTTACTGCTGGATATGTCAGGCCGTTCCGGACAGACTTCTATCACAAGTGCAATCTAACCTCATGTCTAAGAGCGTTACAGTGTCAAATTACTGTGAACCTAGGCATGTTCGTTTTTTAACAATTATTCCTATTTCATGTAAATTTTAGGCACATTATCCTTTTTTTCTGTTTACAGTAATCTATTTTATATGTCATCCAATTATGCCTATATTTTGTCGCATGTCCTTTTTAACATATGTTTAATTTTATTTTGACATGTAAACATTCAATCGGGTAATTATTCAAATCCAACAAGTTAGACATGTCGTTTACCCAATAATACACCACAAGTGAATTATATAATTATAACCACAGTATTCAATGCCCATATTCTAACAAGTTTATTCAACATGTAATCATTCCAACACTTTAACTGATTCAACGTATGAACTATTCATATTAACATCTCAACTTGTTATAACAATAATTTATAATTAATCTGGAAATTCATAATTAATAAAAAGGGGAATGCTAAACTATTATGTACCATTATCTAAAATAATATGGCTTAAATCCACTCACCTCGTATGCTTTCCCGATTCTAGATCTGATCCAGTTTTAGCATCCATGGTTTTTCCCCTTAATCGGATTTACAACCTAACGACCATGGATTTATTATTTTCATTAAAGAGAAGGGAAAGAAAGAGGAAGAACTTGAATAGATTGGATCTAGAAGTTTACATTATTTTTCATGATTCTGAACAATCTTTTATTAACGTCAATTCTCCTCTCCAGATCTTGAATTTATAATCTTCTTATTATTAATCTAATTTTTTTGAATAGATTTGAGGAGAGAAAGAGAATAGTGGCAGAGCTTCAGCGTAGCCTCATAATTATGAGGTTTAGGGTTACATCTAAGGTCTTATTTACAAGTGTTCAGGATCTTATCGTACACGCAACACTGAGTCAACATTGAACCCAGTTAAGAAAATAGTCTAGGTTCGCCGATGAATCTAGCCAGATCTTATCGTACACGCAGCGCTGAGTCAACAATGGGTCCCACAAGCTGTTTTGGCACAGAAATTTGATTTTTGAATGTTTGAATTTATTTAACTGTTATATTCACATGTAATCTTCTTATGCATATACAATTCTTCTAACAACCATTTTGTGCGTATATATATATACGCACAACTTTTGTTTTTGTTTTCAAAATTCAAACGGTGTTGCATCGTTATTTGAATCTTGCTATATTTCATTGACTGCAGCCTTATCTTGAATTTTATCTTTTGTATACGTATATTTCTACACATATATACATACATATTCTTAAATATATATATATATATACATATATTTTCTTTATTTCCTTATATGTACGTTCTTATCCTTTCAAATTTTGAATTTGTATGCGTACATATATTTGTATGTTCAGTTGGCCCTCTCTAAAACAAAGACAAAAATTATGTCGTCGCCGGGGTTCGAACTCCCGACCTCCATGTTGCATATCCAATGGCTTAACCAATTGAGCTATGAAGTCTTTTGTTAATAAGTTTAGAAACAATGGTAGTCATTGTTCTCCTTCTTTTACCTTATTTTCATGTTTTGCTACAATACTTCATTTAAAGGCATCTCTTTTACCTTAATTCAGTTTTTTGCAATTCATATGTCTAAATTGACCAGAAAATCGCCACGAACGCAATAACGCTAATCCTGTGGCCAAATTCGTGAATCTCTTCAAAATTTTCTTTTCTTTTTAAAATATGCATTTTAATCGCATTGCATTTCTTCTTATTGCATGTAGTTCATTTTACTGATCTTTTCTTCATTTCAATGTATGAACCTATTACATGTAATTATATTATCATATTTTATTTCATTGTCATAAAATGTGGGGTGTTACATGGTTGGAATTTACTCACACTAGTGCCATGACTGACTCGGAGTTTATTTTGTTTTGTTTTACCCTAAACTCTTGGGTGCCCAAATTTGTACAGGCGGTCAAGTAGTTCAGGTAATTTCAGATATCCTTAGAGGAGCTTGGAATATGAGGCTTCAATATTAGATATATATATATATAGTTTATTCCACTGTGTTGTATATGTGATGAACAAATGTTGTACTCTGATAATGTTATGTATATACAGTCAAATTTGTATTTCAAAAGCTGTTATATATTATATTTTATTCCGCTGCGATGTGAGATTCTGTGATGTTGTTTATGTTCTTCTTACATCTTTTTCTTCTTATTTCATAATGATTCGTATTTCTGTGTAATTTGGATTGGTCATGTGGTGTATTTAGTCAACTCAGATAGTACGGAAATTCGGGCCATTACATTTGGTATCAAGCTTAGGTTGAGCGAATACCTAGGCTTTGGTGGGGCTTACTCATTAGAGATAGGGTCAATAGTACCCTAGAATGAGTTGAGTGTATACATATACAAGAGCGCGTATTTGTTAATTGATATAAAAATTGTTTTGTATTGTGATGACTAGTTTGTTGAGTGGCTTATGAATTCTGATCGATTTTGGGATGCCACGATATCGGTACGAATTTCTAAACACTTGAACAGAGAAATTCGACATGATATTGTTTCGAAATGGGTAAATGGAATAAATTTTACCCAAAACTATATTTTGATATAAAAAGAATGATTTTTTGGAATTACTATAATATGTGGATGTGTTGGATGTTGCTATTATAATCAAATGAGATTATAAAATTGAAATGGTTATTTATAACCAAATATAATTTGTATATGAATGAAATATACAAATGTGATGAACTGAAATTGGATTCAGAACCAGAATTTAGAATTTAAAATCCATGGTGTTTAGGAAAATATTTTCTGAAATATACTAAAATAATATAGCTTTTCTTTGAAAGGATTTTTGAATAAAAAAAGTCGTAAAGCACTGAACTCACTTCAGTGGCTGGAAAATAATTCCGATGATGACAGCAGCATCATCAGTGTTCATTTTTGAGTTTCTATGTGATGGATTGCTACCTTAGAAAAGTGTTTAATGGGTATTTGTTTGAAAGAAAAATGGTTGTTTTGGAAAATTCAAATGTTTTGAATTTGAGATGATTACAAATCTATGTATATATTTATGTGATTTCGAAAGGATTTGAAATGAACACCCAGGAATTTGAATTCTGGAATTTAAATTTAACTTAAACAAGTTAAATGAATTGTAGTGAACAAATTGATTAAAATTAATTTGAATGCATATAAATGAAATATGAATTGGATGTGAATAAAATCATTCAGAGTAAATGAATTGGATTAATGGTAATTGTTCCTTTGGTTTCGTTCAATCCCTGAACGAACGTGTATGGACGAATGTTTGCCAGAGTATTTCCAAATTCCAATGATCGCATATGTTGGTCTGTACAAATATACATTTGGTGGCGGAGAATTTATTCTCTTAGCATAATATCCAGAATATCTTTGTGCAAATCAATTAGTGATTAACGGATCTGACAATGTGGCATTCAAAGTGATTGTGCTATAAATTAAAGGTAAGTAATCGTAAAGTCAAGCCTTGCAACCAGGAAATGGTATAAAACCGCGCAGGTCGCATGGCTAAGTGGGTCGCACCTAAGTAGGTTGTATTGTCATTTGGTCTAGAGAAATTCCATTTTCTTCTTAAATCTTTCGATGCTATCCCTTCCGGGAAACGGTTGCTGATCCTAACCGTTGGTGACAATACATTTGGTACTCTCAAGCAAAGTGAGGGGTCGGTCATGTTTAGCCTGGATTGCAAGATGTTCTTGTTGAACCCGGTGTATTCTTCTCTAGAGATACACTATCGGAAGGTGGTTCCATACCTTACTAGTTGGAAATCCATTATCCAATAAGAGCCCGCGGTTTTGATTGTATACAATATACGTAGAGCGTGAGATGCAAGCGTTCTGCTAGATTGTAATTTATTTGATTTAGACACTATTATAATATCAGAAAAGTATTGATTGCAAAGAATGTTTTGGGTTATCGTATGGTAAAAACCATCTGAGTTTATGTGTGGATCAGTCTTACGATTATCTTTTCTTTTAAAAAAGATTTTAAACAATTAAACCAAGTCATTGGAGTTTACTCACACCAGTGCCATGACTGACCCAGAATTTATTTTGTTTTGTTTTATCATAAACTCTTGGGTGCCCAAATTTGTACATGCAGTCAAGTAGTTTAGGTAATTTCAGATATCCTTGGAGGAGCTTGGATCAGGAGGCTTCAATATTAGATATATATAGAGTTTATTCCGCTGCGTTGTATATGTAATGAACAAATGTTATACTATGATAATGTTATGTATATACAGTCAAATTAGTACTTCAAAAGCAATTATATATTATATTTTATTCCGCTGCAATGTGAGATTTTGTGTTGTTTTTTCTGTTCTTTTCTGTTCTTCTTCAATCTTTTTCTTCTTATCTCATAATGATTCGTATTTCTGTACAATTTGGGTTGGGCGTGTGGTGTATTTAACTTAGATAATGTGGAAATTCGGGCAATTACAGTGTGTATATGTATATGCAGTGCACACAATTCTTCCGTCACTTGGGCTTTGTATATATCTTGTATCTTGTAGACATTCTGACTCGTTCCATGATTGTGTACATATCTTTTTGGCTACATGTAAATGTATATACACACACACACAGTTGTGTATGTATATATTGATTGTTCCTACCTTGTTTTGGGTCTTGTTGCCATTCTTGATCTTGTATCACCTGTCATTGACTTGCCTTGTATCCAGACGTGTACTCTTTTCTTGTCATCATGTCTGGACCATTGTATGTGCATTGAGTCTGTGCTTAACATGTACTGTCATGTATGTGTCACTCGTTACTATGTATATACATGTCAAGTTGCACATGTTTGTGCAATGTGTATGTGTGCGTCTCATTTATGCACACACATATATGTTGTGCAGCTTGGATTTGTACTTGTCACAATATATGTGCACTTGCACATTTTGTTGTCCATGTTGCATATTGCTCACTTCTTTGGCTTGTGCAAATCTTTGCTCGGGTTGTTGCTGTTTCAAGTGAATTTACACTTGTATATGTATTTTGTTTCTTCCCTCCATAGTGTCTTGACTTGCTGCATTTGCATGTGCAACCCATGCATGCACTAGTGTCCAGTTTCATTCTTACCGTCTTTACTTGTTTCTTATGCATGCACTTGTTCATATGGCATTGCTTTATGCTTTGACCTGTTTTCATGAGTTGTTATCCTTCTGCGGCCTTGACCAATTTTAGCTACTGCTACCATTTTGTCTTGTGCATGCATTTCCGATGACTTGGTTATGAACTTGCCATGGTTTTGACCTATTACACCACTTGTCATGCTGAACTGACTTGTATTTGTTACTTGAGTTTGAAGTTGTTGCCATATCTTGGTAGATCTGTCATGTTGAGAATTGAGTCTGGACTGAATTTGCTCCATGAGCTTATTCTTCTCCCTTGTTCTGCTGAGCCATGTTCATGTGATCCAAGTTATTGTTGTCTTGCCTATGTGCTTGTGCACAAAACTGTTGCACCCTTTGTTTTGCTAGATCTGACCATTTCACTTGGGCTTCATGCATGACTGGCTTCTTGTTGCACTATATATATATATATATGCACATATTGTATGTATATATGTGTGTGTGTGTTTGTGTCTGCTTGAATTACCTTTCTCACTTGCATTGAATTTCTTGGTTCATATGCACTCACTGATGTTTGACCATATTGCTCTTGCACATTATAAAATATATGTGTATATACATACACATGTATGTGTATACATGTATAAAGCATGTGCAATTATATATGTGAGCTGTTTGAATGGAAGACATGAATTTTCTATCAGTAGACCACTATATCTGAGTTGTGGCTTTTCAGAATTAGCAAAATTTAAATGTTGGTTCTGATCAGCAAACCAGTATAAATGCGTCGGGGCTGATCTGTGAGCACTAATGATACAGTCTGCCTTGTGGTATTTATAGTGAATCACTGTGAATATCACAAGCAGTCTAGACACAGATAGGTGTATATACATATCAGACCAAGTCAAGAAATATGACGAGAAACACATGAAAATTTTAAGGCAAATAAAATTTAAAATAAATTTATATCTGTTAGAATGTAAATCAATTTTTATTCCATTTTACTGTGTGTGTTTCTGTGATAGGTATGCAAGTGATTGCACTGACTCTGAAGCAAACTGAAGATAAGTGTGTCAGTAAGTGTAATTGAGAGAGCAGAGTGAAACGTATATGAGTCTGTATGTGTAAACTGAGTGAAACCTAAGTGTTGTATTGAGAGATGAATGTAATAGTGAAATTTGAATGTATTGAATCAGTGAGATGTACAATACTGGAGTTAGAAGTTTGTATTATTCAGATGTTGAAATAAAATATTATATTCGAATAAACACTGTTTGAATATTTAAATTTTTGTGCAATGGTATTATATTCAAAATTAAATATTTATTTCTGTATGTGATGTAGTAGAATAGTAAAAATATGCAAACACATTTTAATATATATGTATATATATATTGTTATCATCAAATGAAAATCATATTGTTATATATAACAATCTCCCCTTTTTGATGATGACAAACATATAATAATATTTTGAATACAATAAATGTGCTTGACAGTGAAGTTTAGAACTCCCCCTATATGTAGGCTCCTCCTACAACAGAACTCCCCCTATATATGTGCATATAAGTGAAAAGGATAAATGAATTAAATTTCCAAATTTAAAATATTCATGACATATTCACTCACCAGTCAAAATCTCAACCATACTCCCACTTTTGTTATCATCAAAAGGATGTAGAAATCAAAACAATGACGAAAAATAGACTAGAAATATAAAATCAGTTCAAGATAGAGAATGTAGATCATTAACCTTATATAATCAAACAAAAATCATAATATTCTTAAAACTATAGGAAAATTTCATATTTTAGAATGATGGATTTACGATGGGTTTTATAAAATGAAGAGAGTTTTAAAATATATATGAATTCCAATTATTTCCAGATAAATTTTTAAAAATGAGCACAAAACAGCGATGGACTTGGACTATGGTTATAAATTCAAATCAAGTGACAAGATCAAATAATCGCAAACCCCGTATCATCATTTTGATTTGGACCATGGTTGAATGGATTTAGTGGATGCAAGTGTTTGCTAGTGGATGCGGTGGATGCATATACACACATTAGGCATTAGTTAGAGATTGGTAAGCTGGGACACTTATATAATTGCATATGGATGTGTGTGCATTTTTTATTTATTTAAAATATGGATGAAAAATGGTTGAATCATCATTTGGATGTTGCATTTTGGTGAATGGTTATTGCATGCATATAAAGTTACATGTATTATTAGGATTCCTTTGCATGCACATTGGATGCATGACACAGACATGAAATTGCATTAAGGAGGTTAACTGAATCAGTGGATTTCCTGATTTTCGCATTACTTTAGGGACATATACCCTACACTTTTGCATATGTTCATGAAAAGCATTAAAAAAACTAAGGACAACGGATGCCAGTGGTCGATAGTTGAGTAGATGAGTGTATAAAATGGTTGATAATGTTTATATCATTCTTCTAGCCTTGGATATTTCGGGGACGAGATCCCTTAAGGAGGGGAGAATGTAACACCCCAGATTTTAATAAACAATAATTAAATAGAAAAGGGTAATAAAGTAAATATTAATCAGAATAAACTTCAAAATTAGACAATGGGACTAGCACCATTGGGTCAGTTATAATGTTCTATTAAAATGGACACTTAATTTGCTGAAATCGAAGTAAAAATTAATAAGTTATGAGTAAAAGAAGTTCAACCAAAAAAAACAAAAATTAAAAATATAACAATATATTGGGTTAATGACTAAATGGGTCAATCTACCATCACTTGGGTCGACCTAGGGTCGACCCAGAGGTCATTGGTTTGACCCATTGCCGACCCAAGACGTGGTTGGGTCTACCCAAAGCATTGAAAGCGCTTGCTTGGTACGCATGTATCAGGGTTGAACGTTTTATTTCGTCCAAATGTTATTTTTCTTACATGGCCAAGTTTTATAGGTTCATTTTGAACAAAAGGCTGACGTGGCACTTTCAGATTGGTCCAATGACATGGCTGGTCCAGATTTAATCCTAAATTTGGACGGTTGAGGACATCTAGTAAACCCAATACATAGACTAGTAGAGTCTCTCTCATTTCTTCACATCCATTCTCTCTCTCTCTCCCCTTCTTCTTCTTCTCTAGGTATTTCCTCAAAATTAGAAAGCGCCAGATTATTAAACTTTTACCAGGGATAAAGAAGTTCTATACTTTTAAATATTTATTTTTATAAGTACTTCTGGAGGCGGAGGTTTTGCTAGAATAAATAAAGGCCACATAGAAGCTTTTTTCGTCAGATCTATGAGTTTTTGTGTAATTTTTATATTAGTAAAATTATATAGGAAAAGTTAGACAGTTAAATAGTTTTAAGTTTGCAAGTTTAATATTTACAGTATTTATATGTTTAGTTTTTGTGTAATGTTACTGTAATTTATTTACTGTCTATGCCTGTTTCTTTCAAGTTATTTACTGTTTATAAGTAATTCTCCTTCTTCTATCTGTTTCTCTATTGTAGTTTCAATTACAGTTATGCTTATGCCCTATTTTATTTGTTTTGCTTATTTTTTAGTCCAGGCCTTGCGAGTAGCCTAGACCATTTCCCTTTTATTTTAGCGCTGGGCCTAGGCCTCAAGAGAGCCAAGGGCGTTTTCATGATTGCCTTCACAATAGAGTTGATGTTATTACGTTGTTTGGATAAAACAATATGGATTTATGCTTACTTGCATATGTTTAGTTAGGTTTCAGATAAAAATCTATAATTTTTCATCTTCTAATGATCCATAAATTTAATATGATGTTT
Source organism: Allium sativum (assembly GCA_030737875.1). Taxonomy (NCBI): domain Eukaryota; kingdom Viridiplantae; phylum Streptophyta; class Magnoliopsida; order Asparagales; family Amaryllidaceae; genus Allium; species Allium sativum. The sequence continues at coordinate 692,550,276 of CM060916.1, read as the reverse complement.
ATAACATGTTTTGGGTGGTGGGTTTCAGATTTTATTATTTTCTAAGCATTTAGGAATTTATGACTTTCTTAAGATAGCTTAAGTGTAATTTATGGGACTTAACTATTTAAAATAATTAAATTATGATTTTTAATCTGAAACATTTTACACAAGGTAGAAGCATTACTTCCAGTCTCTTGTGAAAATTTGGTATTTTTCCCATGTTTTAATGATTTATTATGAATTTCCTAAGTTTTTTTAAATTAGGCTAATTAACACATTAATTAGGGTAATTATCGTATTTTAAACGTTTCAAAGTATAAGAACTGAAAAGTTTGGGCTATGCTAAGAAAAACTCTTTATTAGTCAATAGTGTTTTAACATATATGGTAAATGAGTCAAGAGTTTTACAATAATAAGAAATAAAATAGTTTTTATGTTATTTATGGTTAGAACTACCGATCCAATCTATAAGGGCTCACCAACCTAGTTGGTAAGTCATATCACTATTGACATTGTTGATGGGATCTGGATACTTGGAATATCAAGTTACTTGGTATATGAGGCATCCTGGCTTATCATTTATGCCCTTATCGCTTATTGAAGGGGTCTTATCGCTTGAGTCCTAACTTATGTTTTCAAAACCTACCACTCCACTAAGGCTTGTCGCCTTCGTACATAAGTGATAAGATTATCATTGGAGTGCATACACGATAATATAACTTCATACCTTTAGTTCTGAGGCTTATCAACTCTATAACTTGCCGACTATGTCGACAATGCTAGTTTCCTGTAATCATTTTCAAGGAACATGAGGCATATTTCGTTATCCTTGTCATCATCGGCTTCGTTGATAAGGAACGATGTTAACTTTTTTTTAAAGCCAGAAGATATCTCCTTGAAAGCCCCTGGCATCATCAATAACGTCGACAAGCTAAGTTTTAATTTGTTTTCCAAATGCTTTGAAATTATCGACTCCTTTCCTTATCGTCGTCTATTTGATCGACAAGGCAGGATTTTGAACAATTTTCTAATGTAGTTGAGGTTATCGCCTCTATTGCATGTCGTCTACCGATTGTGTCAGCATGATGGGTTTTTAGCCAATTTTAAAATTGTTTTGCTTTCATTGGTTAACTTATGGATATAATCGACAAACCTTGACTTTTGATATACTTCTTTGTACACTATCAACACTTGGTTAAAAATTCGATAAGGACAGGAATGACATGCCTTATCGAGTCTATCATGTTTTGTATTCTTGATTGATGGTAAACCAATCATTTGATTATTATTATCGAATCAGTCGACAAGAACGTTGCATATTTCTAGTTAAGATGGCTAACCATATCATTGTTTGATTATGCACATGTCGTTACACATTATTCACAAAATTCGAGGCGCCAACACGAAATCTAATAATCATGTTACATTGGGGATACCAATAAGATAGGGATATTGAGGTTACAATATATGTAACGACACGGATTTGTCCCGGACCTAATCGATCGTAAAATCGACCAAGACCGTTCAAATCCCGCATGCGTTAACTTTGGGAATAAAATACATTAGAACAGATAACAGAAGACTTTTATAAACATCATAAAAATGTTACATCAGAGTATAGAATATCAGAGTACATTAAATTACAACGGAAGATTAAATACAATACAAAGAATTAATACATTTCAGCGGAAGACTTTCTATGCTCTGGACACAGCTTTAAGCTTCAATCCAGAATCCTGCTCAAGAGATAATTATCTGCAAAAAGCTACTCGACTGCCCGTGTGGAAAAGAGGACACCCGATTTTGCAAAGTGAAACAAACTATGAGTCAGTCATGGGATTGGTATGAGAAATCTTACTTAACCTATTTATTAATAATAAGGCTAATCACAGGACCACGCCGCTAACGCGGAACTGGTTTACTCCATTGGGATTGCCAGTGTATAAACATCAATCATAAATAAAGATAGGGATCTATAATGCATCAATAAACATGCAAATCCTTAATCTACCCATTTAGGCTTAATCCCTAAACTTTAGATTTCAAAATCCAATTCACTTTACAGAAACTATTTCTTTGGACTTTATTTCCCGATTTCTTTTATTTCAAATCATTTGAAATACATAACTAGCTTTTCTAATAAAGTAGATTTCACTTCGGGATCTGAAACAAAATATTTGGAAAGATTAATTCCAAAAACATAATAACGCATACAAAAACAAGTATGCGAACCAAATATCGGTAATCTTCCCTCATGACCGGGCAGTACGCACCCTCACCGAATCAATATCGATATATATGTAACTGCAGCTACATCGACAATGCATCCCTCCACAATTGGGGACACTCCATACTGTTAGTCCATTTTGGGTCACCCGCATCTTTAGCCACATACTTGCTAAATCATTTTATATCCCGAAGTAGGGAAAATCATTTCACAACATAATCACAAGTATAATCAAATCTATATAGATTTCTACTTTCAAAATCATTTCGAAATCATCGGGTGTAGTCCTCGAAATCCTTTCTGTTTTATAAAACGTTCCCTATCCAAAATCGGGAATAATTCTTCTTTTTACTTAAGAAAATCACTTTTCAAAATCATTCATTAATTTTGAAATAAACAACATCGCTAACCACCTTATAGTCAAATTGTGAAGTGTTTCACAAGGTGTTAGCATACATATATTTCTACCCAACCCAATGATAAATGTAAAAACATATTTGGCTCATAACTGGTCGAGCATAATCCATTCAATCAATCAACCATAACATGTCAATTTTATTGTTTCAACATTTATAGTCATATAGTGAATATTTTATATATATTCATTCAGTACATTAAAAATGTAAATTTTACTTCAACATTTAGCTCAACCATGAATATTTCATAAATCTATTTTTTTTTTTCCATTGAAACTTACTTTACATTAAAATATAACTTTTAATGTTTTCAACCTTTCTATCTATACAATGTATATTTTACATAAAACATACTTTTGATTAAAAATATAATTTTTAATGTTTTCACATTTTTATCTATACAGCATGTATTTTACATAAATAATACTTTACATTAAAAATATAATTTTTAATGTTTTCACAATTTTCTCAATACAATGAAAGTCTCATTTCATTCTTACATTAAAAATATGATTTTTAATGTTTCAATATTTTATTTCAAACAAATGATCATTTTCCATCTTTTCTACATATACGATAAAAACGTGAATTTTATCGTTAACGTTTTTCATTTCAAATAAATGAACATTCCTAATATTTTCTTTGATTACATTAAAAATGTAATCTTCTTATTCTTTTCTTTAATTACATTAAAAATGTAATCCTTTTTATTTCATTCTTTCATTACATATAAATGTAATCTTTTTCTATTCATTCTTTCATTCACATGTAAATGTAATCTTTTTCTATTCATTATTTCATTCACATGTAAATGTAATCTTTTTCTATTCATTATTTCATTACATATAAATGTAATCTTTTTCTATTCATTATTTCATTACATATAAATGTAATCCTTTTCTATTCATTATTTCATTACATATAAATGTAATCGTTTTCTATTCATTATTTCATTACATATAAATGTAATCTTTTTTTATTCGTTCCTTCATTCACTTGTAAATGTAATCTTTTTCTATTCATTATTTCATTACATATAAATGTAATCTTTTTCTATTCATTATTTCATCACATATAAATGTAATCTTTTTCAATTCATTATTTTATTCACACGTATACATTAGCATTAAAACGATATTCTCTCTTTTGTACATAAATTCTAATGTATACCCTAACATTAAAATGATATTTTCATCTTTACTTTTTAACTAATCAAAAATGTATATTTTTGTCTAATTCTTTTTAACTAACCAAAAATGTATATTTTTGGTCTAATTCTTTTTAACTAACCAAAAATGTATATTTCTGTCTACTAATCTATTTTATCAAAAATGACAGTTTTATTTCACTAATTCTAATTTGACAAAAAAGTACATTTTTGTCTCAACTCAATTGATAAACAGAAAGTGATGATTTTTGTTTTAAACTAATCTAATACAAAAAATGCTAAATTTTGTTTAGCTATATTCTAATCAACACAATTATCAAACTCTAAATCAACAAACATAACATAAGGATTTGTCTCACTATTTCCTAATTTACAAAATTGTAAATTTTTGCATTAACAAATCTAGTAACATTTTATTTCAAAAAAAAGTTATTTTTATTAACACTAACATTATATATCAAAAAGTTATTTTTATTAACACTAATATTTTATACCACAAAGATGGTATTTTTATCTCTATCATAACATGATAAAACAAAGTGACAATATTGTTTCTAATATAACATGATTCAACAAAGTGACAATATTGTTTCTAACATAACATGATTAAACAAAGTGACAATATTGTTTCTAACATAACATGATTCAACAAAGTGACAATATTGTTTCTAATATAACATGGTTAAACAAAGTGACAATATTGTTTCTAATATAGCATGATTAAACAAAGTGGCAATTTTTGTTTTCTAACATAACAGGATTAAACAAAGTGACAATTTTGTTTCTAACATAACATGATTAAACAAAGTGACAATTTTGTTTCTAACATAACATGATTAAACAAAGTGACAATATTGTTCCTAACATAACATGGTTAAACAAAGTGACAATATTGTTTCTATCATAACATGGTTAAACAAAGTGACAATATTGTTTCTAACATAACATGATTAAACAAAGTGACAATATTGTTTCTAACATAATTGTTAATTAGCAAATCCAGTAACACAACATGATGATTTGGTTTTACTATTTTTCTAATTAACATAATTGTTAATTTACACAAATCTGATGACCAAAATGATAATTTTATATATTTTAACATAACATAATTCTAATCTAACAAAATGACAACTTTTTTTTATCCACATGAATATGATTCAACGAATCAGCAGTGACACAATCCATCAGTTAATCTAGATTTTATACACAGCATATATGTGTTTCATGTAGCGTATCAACATCTCAATCATGGTTAATTTAAATATATATATATATATATATATATATATATATATATGTATTTTGAAAACAATATTACATAAAACTGTAATCTTTTATGTTCAATCATTTTATTGAAACAATTTCACACTAAAAATATGTTCTTTTTAGCGTAAACAATTTGACGCTAAAATATATTCTTTTTAGTTGAAAACAAAACAACGCTAAAAATGTTCTTTTTAATCTAAAAAGAAATGACATAAGAATTGTTCTTTTTAATCTAAAAGGAATGACATTAAAAAGGCTATCTTTTTATTATGAACAAAAATGACAATAAAAAGGCTATCTTTTTATTATGAACAAAGATGACAATAAAAAGGCGATCTTTTTATTATGAACAAAGATGATAATAAAAAGACGATCGTTTTATTATGAACAAAGATGATATTAAAAATCTAGTCTTCTTAATTTCAACAGAATGACAATGAGATTCTCCCAACAAATCAAATAAACAAAATGATAAATTTTGTTTGATTATTTCTAATTAACTCAAATGTTAATTTTAAATCCATAAATCTAAGGAACCAAACGTGTATATATATAAATCTCAATAAAGATGAGATTTTTATTGCATTGACAAACCTAAATGATAGAGTTGAAACAAAGAGGAAAATAACATCGCAACATCAGATCCAAAATATTGGATCTGGAATTTAGAATAAAATTACATCGTGAATTCAGAACATAAATTTTAAATCTCAATAAAGATGAGATTTTGATCACATGAACCAAAATGAATATTCACCACAAACAGCAATAAATAAATAGATTCTAAATTACCACTTCGCGGATGTAAATCATTAGCACACGTATAGAGATTTTAAAGGCGAGAACAATAATCAAGTTATAATTATTTAAAAAAAAAGGATTTCTCACCGAAAGCTTTCCACTTTGACAAAAATTAGATGAAATCTAAATCTGTTTTGGTCAACTCCATATTGTAGATCTTGGAAATACTGTTCCAACGCAATTCAGTTTGCTAAATGCTGATTTCGATTGAAAAAGATATGATCGTTTTAAGATTTGATTACATTAATAAATAATTAATTTATAATTAAACTTTAATTAGGCCTTAACCTTAAATCATCTTTCCATTTGGTCGTTCATCCTCTGATCCAAAGGCCGATACTGTCCTTCTTCATCGCTCTTTTCTGGACCATTTTGAACCCATTCATCATTCCTCAATTTCACCATCGCACGTTTGGACAATTGCATAGAATCGAAGAGGATATTAATCAAAACTTCTTTTAGAATTTTTCATGGAGTGATTTGGTTGGAATCCTCTTTTTTTGAAGGAAAGAAAAGAACAAAATGGTGACTGCTCATTTTTTTATTTTTACAGAGAATAAAGGAAGAGGAGTATGCTAAGGTCTAGAATTAGAGAATATTAATAGAGACAATTACAAAGAAGAAACAAAAGAATAAGGAAGGGAATTGAGAAAGATACCTTATTTATTTCTCTAATGTGTCCCTTCATATTAGGTAGGTTACGAAGTAAATAAATTTACTGACTAAGCACAAGGTGTCACTCTTATCAACTTTTATTTATTATTCTAAATTCGAAAGAAAAATTACATAGGGAAAATGATAACAAAAAGAAATGAATACATGATTTGTTGTCTGATGCTGACTATAAGAAAGTCGTATGACTTTTTAAATTTCAAAATACATAACAATAAGTATCATAATTTATGCAACATATTCAATTGGACTAAGCATGAGGTAGCGTATTTATCTCTTATTCAAAACTAAAAATAAAATAAGAAACAGAAAAATGGGAAAGTATTCAATGCATGATTATAAATCAAATGAGGAACCACTAATTAATATCCTTAACTACTATATACAAATTTATATTCATTTTTTTTTCATACAAACATAAGCATGTGTTTCTCTTTTTAAAACAATCAATCACATTTATTTTCAATTTTTTTCTAAAGAATTCCAATTGAGGTTCCAACATTAAATTCAAAAATAGATTACAATTACTAGGAAGATAATCAAAGGTTGTATTCTACTTATACTAATTCAAAATTATTTTAAAATTACGATATACAAACAATAGGTACAAATTCCTAATTTAATAAATGTTTCATCATTATTGCGACCAACATATCTAAAATACATACATACATATATATATATATATATATATATATATATATATATATATCATGAAACGCTCAGCAGCATTAAGGGAAGAAAAATAATAATATATTATGACAAAGAATTTCTTTTAACACGAACATACATGCATGCATAAATTTCTATTCACCTGTTGCCTTTCTATCCATTTGTTTGGTCTCACACTATACAAAGTATGTTACATACGTGCATGGCAATATGACAATAAATTTTGTGTATTAATTGTAACTTATTTCCAATTTATCACCAATGAATTAAAATAGCAACTGGTTTCCCACACTAGTCAATTAATCTATTGCAATCTTTATTTTAAAATTAGTTAACATTCAATGTTTTCATAATTAATGTTATCATTTGTCTTACAATTTATACAAACAAAATTTCCAAATATATATATTACAACGCAACATAAAATACACATTAATTCATATATATCCCATGCATTGATTATTCTGCTTCTCATTTAATTATAATATATTTGTAAAAATTTACAAAATTTGTTAATAACAAAATGCCAGTTACTGTCCAATAGGTTAACAGCTGCTTTACGTAATAAAATTTGTTAACTCATTGCAATAAAATGTAAATTTCAAATTCATTAGTGTATATATATATATATATTTCTCAAAATTCATTAAAATTTTCTAAAATAAAAATTTTAAACTGGCCCCGAAATTCCAGGTTTTTGTAATAGGGAAAAAATTTTTTAAGGACAAAAGCCCACTAAAATTTATCCATAAGGACAGCCGCCTAATATTTTATCCTAAAGGACAATACACTGAAGAAAAAAAATCGGCCGCTTCTTTCTTCTTCTCTCCTCTTGCGCACCAGTCATCAAGAAATATAAAATTCACGAAATCATGAATTGCAAAATCACGAATTTCAGAATATACCAAAAACGAAATTTGAAATCGAATTCAAACATCAGGAAATTGAAATCATCAGAATCGAAATCAACGTTCGAACCCAAAAATTCAAAACCCTAAATCGCTCGAAACAGGAACAAGTCGACAACAAAAAAAGGACGAACAACAAAAATCGATTTGTAGATTCTAATTGAATGGAATAATAATGTTTTACAGACGCCATAAATCAGATTTGGAGAACACGAATTGGTTGAAACAAATTTTTCTGGTTCGAAATGTTTTTTTTTATCGTTAATAGTATAACAGTTCGTAGGTATCATTTTTATATTTTTTTAGTTATCGTTTTTCCCGTTTTAACTTCAAAATATAGCAGCAGTTTTTAGTTATCATTTTTCTATTTTTCAGGTTATCATTTTTACTGCAGTTTATGTGTTGTTTTAAACATCACAACAGTTTTAAGGTATCATTTTTATATTTTTTAAGGTATCATTTTTAGTGTAATTTCTCTGTTATGTCAAACATTACTGCAGTTTGAAGGAATCATTTTTATATTTTTTAAGTTATCATTTTTACTGTGATTTATGTGTTATGTTAAACATCACATAACACAGCAATAAAATCAAAACAAAACAACTCATAACACTGTTAAAACAGTAAAAATGATACCTAAAATATTAGAAAATTGATAACTAAATACTGATGCAATGCTTTGAAGATAAAACAATGAAAAAAAAAATTATATCACAGTTTGATTGATTAAACTGAAATAAGTTTGGCTTCGTTTCTTAGTTGATACATCAATATAACCTCAAAATTAACACAACAACAAAATCTCATGAAAAAAACATATAACACAGTTAAAACGGTAAAAATGATAACTACAGAAATAGAAAAATGATAACTAAAAACTGCTGCTATGTTCTTAAAGTTAAAACATGAAAAATGATAACTAAAAAATTAGAAAAATGATAACTAAAAACTGCTGCTATGCTTTAAAGTTAAAAACAGGAAAAATGATAACTACAAAAATACAAAAATGATACCTACGAACTGTTGTACTGGTAAAAAAAAAAAATCTCCAATCTAAAAAAATCGTTTCAACAATTTCGACTTCTTCAATTGTGATTTCCGTCGTCTGCTACATATTTTTTTTCCAATCGCAATCGATTTCCATTTGGATTTTGTTGATCGACATTTTTTTTTAATTTTTTAGGGTTTCGAACGAATTTCTTCTCGATTTTGATCTCGTGTTGTTTTTCTTATATTTCGAATTTCGATTTAACTATTTTCTGAAATTCGTGATTTCGAGTTTTCTGATTTTATGATTTCATGATTTAAGATGAAATCGAGAATGACGTAAGAGAGGGAGAAGTTGAAAGTAGCGGCCGACGTGAGAGAGGGAGAAGATAAAAGTAGCGGCCAAATTTTTTTTTTCAAAATATTGTCCTTCTGAGTAAAATTTTAGTGGGCTGTCCTTATGGATAAAAAGGCCTTGGCTTTTGTCCTTGTAAATATTTTCCTGTTTGTAATATATCTAAATATTCTTGGGTTACAAGATTAATATTATTTGTGAGGTTTGTTGTCTTCCCGCTGCTAATACTATAACATGTGTAGGATGATTTATCTGCCTGTGCAGATGGGTTCATAGTCAGCCTACGGACAAAACTATGAGGTGTGAGTAGATAACTCATGTAAAATGGAGGATTACTTCATAAACTTTTATTTTAAGTACAATCAAGAGGATAGTTAACCTAAACGGTGGAGGATAGGTAATCCAATTATTTACAACAGGGATGGTTAATCCTTAAAATTATATACGGTGGGCAATCTCAAATTTAATGAGCAAGTGGTTAACTTGTAGACAAATATGTAACTTGTAATATGATTAATCATAAAGTCATTAAGACAGTTAGTCAGAAGAATGAGAGATGTATAATCCACAATATGTTGTATGTTTGCACATGATTGTTATTCTAACCAATGTAAGTGCAAGAATACATGATTGGTATTATTGTCTATTGTAGCATCCCGGAAAATTCGACTCTCGAATTCAGACACTAATACATCCCATGTCCAAATTCAAGTATCGAAATCCCAGAAAGCTAATAGAAAGAAATAAGAAGATGAGAAATAGAAGGAAAGAAAGTTAAGAATAGAAGAAATAAGAAGAAAAATAATACACAGTCTCACATCGCAGCGGAATAAAATATAATTCAAAAAAAAATCTTTATTGAAAAACTTAAAACAATATTTACATTTATCAGAGCACAGTAGACATTCATCACATCTAGACAGTTATAACAGTATGTCTTTGTTTACAACACAACAGAGTAATTTCCATATGCGTATTATAAGTCTGAACTCCTCCAGCTCGTCTCCTGGAATTCGTATCTTACCCTGAACCTATAGAACTCGGACTGGCCCGAGCATTACAAACACCACAGGTCAGTCTGGTGAACCAGAATGAGAAAAACTCTCTGAATTATTGGTATTATACAACTTGATTTTAACGTTAAAAATCCTTTCGAAAGAAAAAGATAATCGTAAGACCAATCTACACATAAATACGGACAGTTTTTACCTTACAATAACCCAAAACATTTTGACGTCATATCTTTTCTGATATTAATATAAAATCGAAAATCACGGGCACTTATTGGAGAATTGATTTTCGACCATGACAAGGTATGAAACCACCTTTCGATCAGTGTACTATAGAGGGGATACACGGGAGTCCAACAAGAACATCTTGCAACTCAGCCACACATATCCGACCACTCATTTCTCTTGAGTGTATCGAATGCCTTGTCACCTTACATTTGGTATACTAACATAACCATTCCCGGAGGATACAGAAATGAAAAGAAGTAACAAATACGAATATTCTCTAGATGGTGACAATACATCCTAATGGGAGCGACCCACTTAGCAATGCTGCCTGACCGATTATTGTCATTTCCCAGTTGTGAGGCATGAGGTTTAACACTACCTTTAGAACACCACATCACGATTAACTATGAATGTCACATTGTCAAATCCATCAAATCACTAGTTGACGTCCACAAAAATACCCTGGGTTAGCTAGCATCAACAGAAGTACGTTTATAAAAACAAATGTGCGTGATTCTTAAGAAATACTCTGTCAGACATTCGTCCATACAAGTCATCCAGAAACATGATGAACCGAAGGCACCCTCCTACCACATCCTATGTATCACCCTACAGATCAGTAGCGAGTAGTCCTGGCAGTCCGTAAATTTCCAACCACGACAGAACCACAGTATATCTCTAGCCGCTAAACCAGAGATTTTAAGTCGTTCTTCCATTTTATGAAGATCTACGGTCTTCAATATTCTGTCTTGATCAACGTCGGATATATTCAATGTTTTACGTATTTGTTGGTCGGAATGGTTTTCGAATATAAATTCGATCCCGTTCTTTCTATAGCAACAATCATATAGGCCAGATTTGATAGCTGGTTATTTAACTATCAAATAAACAACCATTCATCTTTAAAAGAAAAATTGAATTTACTGATTCAATATTTAGCCTCATTAATTAAACATTCGTTAATTACCACTTCTCAACTTTTCCCAACATTGGAAATACCCATTCCTCTTCTTAGTATAAGAATATTCAAAAACATTTATTTTAGATACTTTTAGAACGCACTTCTCGTCTTGGTCATTTGTCCTCAACCGTAAACTAGTAAGTGAATAACTTCCTAAATATCAACCCCGAAGGCCGAAACCAACGTCAGATTGATACTTAGAAAACTATTCATCTCAACTAATCTCCAGTTAGTTTCTAATTCCATTAACTTCATTTCTTAATTTCTAGCGAATAGAAATCTCAAATATTACTTATCATTTAAATGAGATATTTATCTCAACTTCTACACATTTCAATATTATTCTTACAAATAAACTTTACAAAACGTTTGCTACACATATTCATTTTTAAACTGAAAGCAAGATTTTCCTTATAACGATATATTTTATTAACTCAATTTTGTTTTAACGTTCGTAAACCAAGTTCTATATTAAGTTTTTATTCCATAGATAGTCTTTACAAACATCTGTATATGTTTGTTTCACTCATTCCAGTTTTATTTTAATAAAACTTCATTCCATTCCATTTGTTCAAAAATATTCTTATATAACTATCATTTGCAAATTTTAACAATATTTACTATTTATAAACCATATGTAAAATTCTTTAATATAATATATATTATATTATTCAAATTAGTTCTACTTAAATTCAGTTAGAGTTTATAATTTCAAAAACCCTTCCTAACTTACTTTTATACATTCCTATTTTTCCACACCACTTATTTTATCCTCCTTATTCACCTTAATTGTGAATAATAATTTCAATACAAATCCATACTAGACTTGATTTCATAAATCAAATTTCAAGTTTCAATTCCATTATAACTTCTAATATAGAGTTATTTCATATAATCCAATTTATAATTTCCATTGAACTCGGAAAATTCAAATCTATTAACAATACCAATTTCAAACCCAATTTCCATTTATCTTTATACTCAGATTATAATTTCTAAATTCACTAATAATAACAATAATAATTCACTTCTTTAAAAATATTGTTTAAAAAATCAACTAGTCGTCTTATTAGTTAAAAACAAATCTTTACTGTTCCATTCCATTTATAATTCGGTTTCTGAATAAATATTTCTATTTGAAATTAAAATTTTCTTTTTATACTTTTATATATTTAAATTCTGTTTTAAAATCCATATATTAATTTGACATTCGAAAATATCAAAAATCAAGGTCCAATCGTAATGCACATCCAAACATGTCATACACTATCACAGGTTATCAATCATATCAGATAATAGCATATATGTGAAAACAAATAAATAAATGTTGAGGAATCCAGTAGGATCCCTCTAACCTGTTTTCCTGAATTCACATACGTTAGTCAACAATAATAATACCCATCGTGCTTCAAGGTAGGATATCGCGGTATAGTAGGTCATCCACTATGTATATTGTGGGGCGCATAGGGAAATCATCTGCTAATGGTACTGCGGGCATCCGCTAATGGTACTGCATGAAATATGCAATCACCAATCTCCAGTCGCCAATATTATTATATAATATTATATTTATATACTATTATCACTTTATATCAATCAATTATCATCCATCAAGCAATAAATTAAATTTTGAGCTATTAAAAATAGTCCCTAATAATTTAACTGAGTGAGTTTAACTCACCTCGATTTTCCTTTTCTACATATCCATTTATTTTCGGAAATGTCGTATCTACGAATCTACTCAAATTGTCTTAAATGGATTTATTCCTACGATTATTTCTTTTTAATTAACGATTAACCGATTATTAATTTAACTAACTATTAAAATAATTTATTCTATGTATTTAATAAAAATGTATACCTTGTTGTCTTCGAATTATTCGACCAATCGACGAAGCATAACCAAATATTACTGGTCCATTTCCATTGACAATCAGCCCACATACTGACTTATACCATTCCGGCATTCCATCGAGTACTTCACAAACAACAACCATTTCCTGCATCCCGGTTATCACTACTAAAATGCCACATTCTTACTAGTTTCCCACTGTACCCATGCAACGCAACCACCCTCAATGACAGACCAAACATCAACTGTTACCTTATTGTCACACACCCATTTGTTTTAATAAAAAAATCAAACTCCAACATCCACGTTCATCTTTACACCACACCCAGTCTCCCTCATCAGGTCCGCATCTCTCTAGAACTAGAAAACCACACTCCAGTTCGACCTTTCTCTCCCTCCATAATTCATCTACTCCTTCGTGAACCAGGGCAACTCCATCTCCAAATTTAACACCGCTAGACCTCAAATCCCCTTATTCTTAACTCCATCATCAGTACTTTACATACCCAAAAACACCGATTCGCACTCCCAAAATTCCACTGTTGCGTACCCATTTCCTACCAAAAAAAATCGAACTCCATGACAGATCGAACAAGTCACCACAGACCACATCCACACCCCATCGATCAACATTGACATCCCCCCCAACGATCATCGAATAACCCACGATCGAACCCCCATTCGAACTCCATTGACATCTAACTGTCTATATAGTGAGCTTCTCAATCACGATGGCGAGTCTTCAGGATATCACGATTTGAAAATCGCGGTTTTCATTTTCCTTTTTTTCATCGGAGGATCAAATTCCATGTTTTTATTGAGGAAAATAAAAGAATGAAAGAGGAGGATTTAAGTTGATTTCGTTTTTACTGTGTGCAAAAGAAATAAAACACGAATTTTTTTTCGTGGATTGGAATGAGGAGGAATGCGAAGGCTGAAGGTTTAATTTATAGGCCAACGATTAGTGGATAAGGGCAACGTCCATTTCAGCGAGTACCAGTAGGTTTAGGAGTAGACCTGAGGAAGAGGTAGAGCTGTAGTGTATTGGCAAGCTCAGTGGGAAGACATGAAATGTTGCATGGATTTGAAAGAACAAAGCAGCTATATGGGTAGCCTTGTGTTATAACGACAGGTCGTCTCCTATTTTTTCTTTTTTAATTCTATTTTTATTTTCGGTTGAACTGGTGTGGTTTCACCCTATTTAAAATATCACGTGCTATCAAACTCCTATTTGAACGAAACAACAGACATTCCTAAGGTTATACCATTATTCTGAACTCACTAGAATAGGTTTCGAAGTCCAATTTGATCGTATAGTGAAGATATAAATTTAAATCGATGATTAAACAATTTAATTTAATTTAATTATTCTTCGGCGCTTGCTGATCGTAAGTTCAACCGATAAATCTAAACATTATGAAATTTGAAATAATAATACACTATTATGGATTCGATGGGATTTATTCCGTCGAATTCTAAGATTGTTTGAAACATTGCTATTTTCATGTATTAATAATATCGATTAACAAATAAATCGATTTCAAACACGTATATTTATCAAATAAAATATTCTTATTTAATAAATTAAATAGATAAACTCCTTTTAAATATCCATTTTAAATTCAAATCAAATATTTAGACGTTTTGATTGTTCAACATCAAACGTCGAAAAATACGAGACGTTACATTCCTTCCCCCTTAAAAGAATTTTGCCCCGAAATTACTAAGGAAAAGATACTACACCTCATTAACTTCCCACAATCAACTCATGCAACTCGACACTCGCCTCATCATACGTTAGCTCCAATAGACTTCACTATTCGATCAACTCATTAGTTTTCAATTTCTCTCAAAATCCGTACTTCGATTTTCATATAAACATTAACTTTTTATTAACAAAAATTTTCCAAAACTTTTGAAAATTCTTTTAACTCCCTAATTTTTCGAAATTTTTCGCCAGCACCTCCTTTGTACGGGCTGATCGGTACAACTATAAAAGGCCTCCCTTGGCCCTCTTCAGTCAAAAAGAAAATCAAAAAGCCAAGTGGTTTGCCAATTAGGCTCATAAAATCCCATACTGAATTAAACATGTACCTTTTTGTCGGGCAACACAAAATATTCCTCACACTTGCTTTCATCTCATATACATGCTCAATCATATACACCTGTATTTCTAACTGATTATAAACAACTTAACTTCTCACTTCCAATTTGCCGATTCATCCATTGACTTGTTCTCTTGCTTAACTAATGATAGTTAAAACATCCATGTTTGTATATATATATATACTTTTGCTTATAAACTAGTCAAGTTTACTTAGTTCAAGTTCCAGGTTAAATTTTTAACATACAAGTCCATTTTTGAATTCAAATTTCAACTTCAGTTAAACTCAATTTGATTTATTCTTCCAAGTCATATTTAGTTATTTCTATTCGAATTGGATTTATTTCACTTTACTACACATTCCACTCGACATATTCAAACTATAGGTGTTGAGCTCAATTTAGATTATCAACATTCAATTTACTGATATTTCAACTTAAATCCAAGAATTTTCACTCTATATTAATTTCCATAGTTTTGATTCATTGATCCTATTTTAGCCAAGTTATAATTTATTATAACTAATTGATTTCTCACATTAGTTATCTTCATTTCATAATCTGATTCTTATTGCAAAAATAACTTTGATTCAATTCTCCTGAATTCATGTTTATTTAATAACTCAATTCCAAATTTTATTAATGGAAATTTAATTTTAATTCTCTTTAAAATCCTTTCACTAATAAATCGTTTTAAATTATAAACGATTCCATTGCGACTTTTTGAAAATTTGATTTTGACATAACTCAAAATCTATAATATGACATCTCAATTTTACTTTTTCATTAGAGAATTAAAATCCAATAGATCCATACGATTCTTGTTTCAAAGAAGTTTGACTCATATTGAATCCTATATACCCAATTGAAGTTCAAATCGTCAAATTACGAACAAACCGCGATGCGACGAGTTCATTTTTAATTTAATATAATTTCAATTCCAATCCAACTTTATTTACTTGCTCTTCATATCAAGTTTCAATCATTCAATTCATTATATTGGAATTTTGTTTTCTTAGTTTCCAATTTATATTCCCAAGTCCTGATTTTTATTTCAGAATGATTTATTTTGTCTTCTTGTTATATTAATCCATTCCAATTCCATTTGAATTCTATTCAAACAATAAAACAACCAAATACCAACATAATATAGAAAAACTATTTTATTTTCTACACCAAAAATATACTTTGGGTAAAATTATTTCATTTGCCCTCTTTACAAAACAATACTATGTCAGTTGCCAGTTCAAAGAATGAACCGATCAATTAACACAATACAAAACATTTTATTATATGGAATCTACAAATACGCTTTCATATATTCGTATATACACTCAAACTCAATCTAGAGTATTACTAACCCCATCTCTATTGAGTTATACCACAGAGCCAAGGTTATTCCTAAACCATTTCTTTGATACCAACTGTAGCGTCCCAGAAAATTCGACTCTCGAATTCAGACACTAATACATCCCATGTCCAAATTCAAGTATCGAAATTCTAGAAAGCTAATAGAATGAAATAAGAAGATGAGGAATAGAAAGAAAGAAAGTTAAGAACAAAAAAAAGAAGAAGAACAATTATACACAGTCTCACATCGTAGCGGAATAAAATATAATACAGAAATAAATCTTTATTGAAAAACTTGAAACTATACTTACATTTATCTAAGCACAGTAGACATCCGTCACATCTGGAAAGTTATAACAATTTGTCCTTGTTTACAACACAGCAGAGTAATTTCCATATACATAGTATAAGTTTGAACTACTCCAGCTCGTCTCCTGGAATTCGTATCTTACCCTGAACCTGTAGAACTTGGACTGGCCCGAGCATTAAAAACGCCATAGGTCAGTCTGGTGAACCAACGTGAGAAAAACTCTCTAAATTATTGGTATCATCCAACTTGATTTTAATGTTAAAAGTTCTTTCGAAAGAAAAAGATAATCGTAAGACCAATCCACACATAAACACGGACGGTTTTACCTTACGATAACCCAAAACATTTTGAAGTCATATCTTTTTTGATATTATAATAATGTCTAAATCAAATAAATAATAATCTAGTAGAACGCTTGCATCTCACGCTCTACATATATAATATAAAATCAAAAACCGCGAGCGCTTATTGGAGAATGGATTTCCGACTATGATAAGGTATGGAACCACCTTTGGATCAGTGTACTATAGAGGGGATACACTGGAGTTCAACAAGAACATCTTGCAACTCAGCCACACATGACTGACCACTCATTTCTCTTGAGTGTATCGAATGCCTTGTCACCTTACATTTGGTATACCAACATAACCGTTCCCGGGAGATACAGAAATGAAAAGAAGTAACAAATATGAATATTCTCTAGATGGTGACAATACATCCTAATGGGAACGACCCACTTAGCCATGCTGCCTGCCCGATTTTTTTCATTTCCCAGTTGTGAGGTTGAGGTTTAACACTACCTTTAGAACACCACATCACCATTTACTTTGAATGTCACATTTTCAGGTCCATAAAATCACTAATTAACATCCATAAAAATACCCTTGGTGTTAGCTAGCACCAACAGAAGTAGGTTTGTAAAAACGAATGTACGTGATTCTTAAGAAATACTCTGTCAGACATTCGTCCATACACGTCATCCAGTAACAAGATGAACTGAAGGCACCCTCCTAACAAATCCTAGGTATCACCCTATAGATCAGTAGAGAGTAGTCCTTGCAGTCCATAAATTTCCAACCACGACAAAACCACAGTATATCTCTGGCCGCTAAACCAAAGATTTTAAGTCGTTCTTCCGTTTTATGAAGATCTACGGTCTTCAATATTCCATATCTATCAACGTCAAATATATTCAAATTTTACATATTTTCTGGTTGGAATGGTTTTCGAATATAAATTCGATCCCGGTCTTTCCGTACCAACAATCGTATAGGCTAGATTTGATAGTCGGTTATTTAACTATCAAATAAACAACCATTCATCCATAAAAGAAAAAATAAATTTATTGATTCAATATTTAGCCTCATTAATTAATCATTCGTTAATTACCACTTCTCAACTTTTCCCAACATTGGAAATACCCATTCCTTTTCTTAGCATAGAACATTCAAAACCGTTTATTTTAAATACTTTTAGAATGCACTTCTCATCTTGGTCATTAGTCGCCAACCGTAAACTAGTAAGTGAATAACTTCCTAAATATCAACCCCGAAGGCTGAAACCAACGTTAGACTGATACTCAGAAAACTATTCATCTCAACTAATCTCCAGTTAGTTTCTAATTCCATTAACTTCATTTCTTAATTTCTAGCGAATAGAAATCTCAACTATTACTTATCATCTAAATGAGATATTTATCACAACTTCTACACATTTCAATATTTTTCTTACAAATAAACTTTACAAAACGTTTGCTACACATATTCATTTTTAAACTGAAAGCAAGATTTTCCTTATAATGATATATTTTATTAACTCAATTTCGTTTTAATATTTGTAAACTAGGTTCTATATTAAAGTCTTTATTCCATATATAATCTTTACAAACATCTGTATATGTTTGTTTCACTCATTCCAGTTTTATTTTAATAAAACTTCATTCTATTCTATTTGTTCTAAAATATTCTTATATAATTATCATTTGCAAATTGTAATAATATTTACTATTTATAAACCATATGTAAAATTCTATAATATAATCTATATTATATTATTCAAATTAGTTCTACTTAAATTCAATTAGAATTTATAATTTCAAAAACCCTTTCTAACTTACTTTTATACATTCCTATTTTCCCACACCACTTATTGTATTCTCCTTATTCACCTTAATTGTGAATAATAATTTCAATACAAATCCATACTAGACTTGATTTCATAAATAAAATTTGTAGTTTCAATCCCATTATAACTTCTAATATAGAGTTATTTCATATAATCTAATTTATAATTTCCATTGAACTCAGAAAATTCAAATCTATTAACAATACCGATTTTAAACCCAATTTCCATTTATCTTCATACTCAAATTATAATTTCTAAATTCTCTAATAACAATAATAATAATTCACTTCTTTAAAAATATTGTTTAAAAAATCAACTTGTCGTCTTATTAGTTAAAAATAAATATTTACTGTTCCATTCCATTTATAATTCAGTTTCTGAATAAATATTTCTATTTGAAATTAAACTTTCCTTTTTATACTTTTATATATTTAAATTCTGTTTTAAAATCCATATATTAATTTGACATTCAAAAGTATCAAAAATCAAGGTCCAATGGTAATACACATCCAAACATGTCATACACTATCACAGGTTATCAATCGTATCATATAACAACATATATGTGAAAACAAATTAATAAATGTTGAGGAATCTAGTTGGATCCCTACAACCTGTTTTCCAGCATCAACAGACGTTAGTCAACAATAATAATACCCATCCTGCTTTGTGGTAGGATATAGCATTATAAAAGGTCATCCACTATGTATATTGTGGGGCGCATAGAGAAATCATCCGCTAATGGTACTGCGGGCATCCACTAATGGTACTGCGGGAAATATCCAATCACCAATATTATTATACAATATTATATATATACTATTATCACTTTATATCAATCAATTATCATCCATCAAGCAATAAATTAAATTTTGAACTATTAAAAATATTCCCCAATAATTTAACTGAGTGAGTTTAACTCACCTCGATTTTCCTTTGCTGCATATCCATTTATTTTCAAAAATGTCGTGTCTACGAATCTACTCGAATGGTATTGAATGGGTTTATTCCTACGATTATTTATTTTTAATTAATGATTAACCGATTATTAATTTAACTAACTATTAAAATAATTTATTCTATGTATTTAATAAAAATGTATACCTTGTTGTCTTCGAATTATTCGACCAATCGACGAAGCATAACCAAATATTACTGATCCATTTCAATTGACAATCAGCCCACATACTGACCTATACCATTCCGGCATTCCATCGAGTACGTCATAGACAACAACCCTTTCCTGCATCCCCGTTATCACTACTAAAATGCCCCATTCTTACCAGCTTCCCATTGTACCCGGGCAACACAACCACCCTCAATGACAGACCAAACTTCCACTGTTACCTTACTGTTACACACCTATTTGTTTCAATAGAAAAATCAAACTCCACCATCCACATTCATCTTCACACCACACCCAGTCTCCCTCATCAGGTCCGCATCTCTCCAAAACTAGAAGCCCGTACTCCAGTTCAACCTTTCTCTCTCTCAATACATTCATCTGCACCTTTGCGAAATAGGGAAATTCCATCTCCAAATTTAATACCGTCGGACCTCAAATCCCCTTATCCTTAACTCCATCATCAGTACTTCGCATACCCAAAAAAACTGATTTGCACTCCCAAAATCCCGCTGTTGCGCACCCATTTCCTACCAAAAAAAATCGAACTCCATCACAGATTGAACAACTCACCATAAACCACGTCCACACCCCATCAATCAACATTGACATCCCCTCAACGATCATCGAATAACCCACGACCGTACCCCCATTCTAACTCCATTGACATCCAACTCTCTAGAACGCGAGCTTCTCAATCACAATGGCGAGTCTTCAGGATATCGCGATTTAAAAATCGCAGTTTTATTTTTCCTTTTTTTTAATCGGAGGATCAAATTCCACGTTTTTATTGAGGAAAATAAAAGAATGAAAGAGGAGGATTTAAGTTTATTTCATTTTTACTGAGTGGAAAAGATATAAAACATGAATTTGTTTTCGTGGATTGGATTGAAGAGGAATGCGAAGGCTGAAGGTTTAATTTATAGGCGAACGATTAGTGGATAAGGGCAACGTCCATTTTAGCGGGTACCAGTTAGTTTAGGCGTAGACTTGAGGAAGAGGTAGAGCTGTAGTGTATTGGCAAGCTCGGTGGGAAGAAATGAAATAATGCGTGGATTTGAAAGAACGAAGCCGCTATATGGGTAGCCCTATGTTATAATGATAGGTCGTCTCCTATTTAAATTTTTTTTTGGTTGAACTGATGTGGTTTCACCCTATTTAAAATATCACGTGTTATCAAACTCCAATTTGAACGCAAAAACAGACATTTCAAAGGTTATACCATTATCCTAAACTCACTGGAACACGTTCCGAAGTCCAATTTGATCGTATGGTGAAGATATAAATTTAAATCGACGATTAAATAATTAAATTAAATTAATTATTCTTCGACGCTTACTGAGCATACGCTCAACCGATAAATCTAAACATTACGAAATTCGAAATCCAATAATAATACACTATTACGGATCCGATCGGATTTATTCCGTCGAATTCTAAGATTGTTCCAAACATTGTTATTTTCACGTATTAATAATATCAATTAACAAATAAATCGATTTCAAATACTTATATTTATCGAATAAAAATATTCTTTTTTAATAAATTAAATAGATAAGCTCCGTATAAATATCCATTTTAAATTCAAATCAAATATTTAAATGTTTTAATTATTCAACATTAGACGTCGAAAAATACTGGACATTACACCTATATTAGACTCTGATCAATCAAGATGACATCATTATATGTCATTCTTGGAGTATTATTATGTAATAATTATATTTTAATCCGGATGTGAGTTTCGCAATGGAAACAGTAATGAATTATTAGTAATGAATGTGTCTGGAATTTTTTTTTATATTCTTGTGTTCTCTGATGTTATACTGAATTTGTAACGATCCAAAATTTATGATATTTTGAAAATTCAAGTTTTTAAGAATTTGGTATAACCGCGCACGATTCTGGATACACACACTCATTTTTAAATATGATTTCAAAAAGTATAACGATCAGATAAATTATTTATATCAGTTTTCTCAACTTACAAGTTCAAACAATTTATCATATAAAATAATAATTTGACATTATCCACCAATATTGAAACTAGGCTTGAAGAGTCGTTGGAAATGAATTCTAATTTTTTTATAATATAAAACAAGTTAAAATAAGGTTATTGGATTTTTAAAATGATAATTAAAAAGAATATTTTGAATATCGATAATTCAATTCTATTTCAAAAGCTAAGAAAATAGACATTTTGCAAACCGTCTCGGAATTCAACAAAACCAATTTTATCGGATTCATAGTAGTAAATTATGGTAAGGTTCCAAATTTCAAGTCAATCAGAATTAGTGTGTGAGCGTGCGTAATATAAACGTAGGTAGGAAAAAGAAGTTAAAATTAAATAATAACATAAAGAAAGGCCATTTTGCAAATTATCTTCAAATTCGACGAGACCAGATTCATTGGAACCCTATTTGTGAAATATAGCAGAGTTTCAAATTTTGTAGCAATTGGGATTAGTATGTGGTCATGTGAGTAGAAAACGCATAGGTAAATTTTAATGAAACTTAATTTAAAATGATCGAATTAATTGGTTTTGGTCCAATATTTAATATTTAAAAATAAAATATATTTTTCAAATGTTGGGTAAATGTTTTTAGAACACTAATTTACTTCCATAAACATTTGTATCTCATAACACGACGATTAGAAGTGTTAAATGTAGTTAAACTAGTTAGAACAACACATTAACATAGAAAGTGTGTTTTCTTTGAGGTGTCACTCCCTAATACAACGATGTATGTTTCTTTTGAGTTGTCATAACATGCTCCCCTCTTCCTAAGATGCTAACACCTCACCGATCCAAGCCCACTTCCATTTCCTATAAAAGAGATCCTCCTCTTTCACTTTTCTCTTCTTTCACCAATTCTCTTCTTCCTTCCGCCCTTCCTTCTCCTTCCTCCTCAACAATGGTCGCCCACCCCCTATGTCGTACGCCAGCCCTCCCTGCACCAAGGGCATGGGCTCCACTTCATGGTCTAATCCCCTAACTACCCAAAAAATCTCGCCTTTCTTCCTTTTTACAACAAGAGATCCAAACTTTCTTCATTAAACCCAAGTTAGAACTCATATAAACGTATATATGTTGGTTAGATAGAAGTGTTGTGTGCAAAAAGTATTCATTTAGTTTCTAGCAAGGCTACGGTGACATAAAGATCCTTCCTTTAAAGTTAGATGGAGTGGAATAGCTATGGTGAGCAAACTTCGTTAACATTTGGTTAATTAGTTTAGTTAGTGAGCAATTATAGCTCACGTTTGAATTAATATATGTGCACATATGCTTATTAATGTTGTATGTTATCATATGCAAAGTAAAGTACATGTTAAGTGTATTTGTAAGTTATATGATAACTTAAGTGGTTTAGGAAGTTAAAAACCATAAACAAAAGGTTGGTTGAATTGGATGACAGCTTGGTTGGCATATTGCACGTACGTTGGGTGAATAGTAACACTGGTTTATATTGGCGCGACATTTGTCAAAATAAACATGACATGGATAGATAATTTTATATGTTTATGATCGATTGATGATTGTATAATTGCGGTTAATATGTTGATTTACAAAATAAAATTATAAATCGAAGTTTGGTCTGAACAGGGCTAGTCGCACATCGGCAACTCACGAATTTTGACTGTTGACTTTAATTTGACGTACCGGGAGATCCGACCGTTGGATTTTTTCTGAAACGGAAAATGTTTGTTTTGAAATGAAAAGTGATTTTAAATGGTATGTAAAGTTTTAAAATCCAACGGTTAGATCTTGAAATAAGTTTAAATCAATTTTGAATAAAAACGCCGCTAATACTATCAGTGACCTGAAAACGGATTTTAAAGAAATGGAATATTTTTAATTGTTAAAAATAGAGATAAATTATGATAAATCATAATAAATGATTTGAAAGAGGTTTGGATTGAATATACCAAGTTGGGAAAGTTAAAAAGTTATTTTGGAAAAAATAAGCCATTGTAGCAACGTTATTTGTGACGCTTCGGTTTAGCGATAGTATTTAATTCTTTTAAATGGTGAACGTAAATTCAAATGAATAATTTTGAAAGATGATTTCATAAAAGAATATGAAATGAAATGTTTGATTTCAAGAAAGTAGAAAATACTTGAAAATAAATATTTTGAAGATGATAAATGGTTTATAAATGGTGTTTTATAAACAAAGAGAATTTCGATGACTTAAATCCCAATGTTTGAATGATTTAGAATGCAACAATGCTATGATTTGAAATATACTTGTGATTATTATTATTGCGAAATAATTTGCCACTTCAGGATATAAAATGATTTATTATGTTACCTATGATTCGGGTAACCCGTGAGTAAAAACCTGGGCAATGTGTGAGGGTATGGTTCTCTCTTAAGATTGAGGGACACATCGTGTGGTTTGCTCTTGATATAGAGGGACATACTAGATTATTTAAGAGATAAGAAGGCTGGGAGAATGTCATGATAACTCAAAAGAAACGCAAATGGTTGTATTAGGGAGTGACCCCTCAAAGAAAACACACTTTCTATGTTAATGTGTTGTTTTAACTAGTTTAACTACATTTAACACTTCTAATCATCGTGTTATGACATATAAATGTTTACGAAGTAAATTAGTGTTCTAAAATCATTTATCCAACATTTGACAAATGTATTTTATTTTTAAATATTAAATATTGGCCCAAAACCATTTAGTTCAACCATTTTAAATTAAGTTTCACAAGAATTTACCTATGCGTTTTCTACTCACACAACCACATACTAATCCTAATTGTTACAAAATTTGAAACTATGATATATTTCATAAATACGGTTCCAATAAACCTAGTCTCCTCTAATTCGGAGACCGTTTGCAAAATGGCCTTTCTTTATGTTATTATTTAATTTTAATTGCTTTTTCCGACCTGCTTTTATATTACGCACGCTCAAACACTAATTTTGATTGAGTCGAAATTTGCAACCTTACCATAATTTACTACTATAGATTCGATAAAATTGATTTCGTCGAATTCCGAGACGGTTTGCAAAATGTGTATTTTTTAGCTTTTAAAATAGCATTGAATTATCGATCTTCAAAATATTCTTTTTGATTATCATTTTAAAAACCCAATAACCTTATTTTAACATGTTTTATAATATAAAACAACTTTAGAATTCATTTTGAATGAATTTTCAAGCATAGTTTCTGTAACATCCCAGATTTTGAACATTAATTACGAATATTTAAATCTGTTTTAAATATTGATTTGGAATTTTATATGGATTTATTATATATAATCCGTCTATATAACGAAGTCTGAACAATAAATTTATATTTAATTTAAAACGAACTCGTAATGACATGGCAGTTTGTAATATAGAGTTTTGAAATTTAATAAAACATACAGGATTCGATATAAGTCGGAATTATGTGAAACAAGAAACATTTGAATCTATTTGATTATATTTTTCTAATGAAAGAGAAAAATTGAAATTTCAACTTATAGATTACAAGTTATATCCAATTCAAATTTTCAAATAGTCGTTATGGAATTCGTTAATAAACGATAACGTTTATTAAATAAATAAAAGGATTTTTATATAGATTTGAATATCATTTAATCCGAAATTTTAAATATCTTGTTAAATATATATATATATATTGGTTTATTCTGAAACTGTATAAGATTTCGTTTCGAGATATACGATAATAATTTTTTATTATTATTGTTTTCGATTTAATTATATTTTATCGATATTTTATAAGCTTTAAAAATAGCTATTTTTCTAACCCTAAGCCATGATTGATTTAATTATATATATTGGCATTCAAAGCGATGTGCTGGTCTAAAAAGGTAGGTAACCGTAGCCTCAAGCCTCATCAACCGGGAAATGACAGAAATCGGGCAGGCAACATGGCTAAGTGTGTCGCTCTCAATTATGGTGTATTATCACCTATCTAGAGAAAATCCATTTCCTTCTTTAATCCATTTCGATGCTGTCCCTTTTCGGGAAACGGTGGGTAGCTCCCAACTGTTGGTGATATACATTCGATACACTCAAGTGAAATGAGTGGTCGGTCATGTGTGGCCGGGTTGCAAGATGTTCTTTTTGAACCCAGTGTATTACCCTCTAGAGATACACTATCGGAAGGTGGTTCCATACCTTATCATAATCGGAATCTAATCTCCAATAAGAGCCCGTGGTTTTTGATTTTATACTATATATGTAGAGCGCGAGATGCAAGCGTTCTGCTAGATGGTTATTTATTTGATTTAGACACTATTATAATATCAGAATGAGATATGATTTCAAAATATTTTGGATTATCATAAGGTAAAAACCATCTGTGTTTATGTATGGTTCGGTCTTATGGTTTTCCTCTCCTTTCAGAAATGATTTGTTAACTTTAAAATCATGTTGGATGTTGCTTATAACGTAGTGGGTTTCTCACTCTGGTTCACCAGACTGATTCGGCATTTGTAAATGCTTGGGTTAGACCGAGTTTTACAAGTTTAGGTTATATGATGTTGTGAAGTTCGAAGGCAAGCTGGAGGAGTTCAGACGTATGAAACAAATTATTTTTCCGCCATGTGTTGTATATAAGGACAAATTATTATAACTGTCCAAATGTGTTGCTGTAATTTGTACTCTGATGATTTTTAATTTTATTTCAAGCTCTCAATAAAGTTCTATTTCTATATTATATTTTATTCCACTGTGATGTGAGACTCTGATGGTATTGTGTTGTTCTTCTTCTTTTCTTCTATTCTAAAATTTCTTTCTTTATTATCTTACCCTCTAATTTCTTCCTATTAACTATCTGGTGTTTTCAATACTTGAGTTCTGGCAAGTAATACGTGTTTATGTATTATTGTTGGAATTCGTGCGTCGAATTCCGCTGGGTCATTACAGTTTCAGTATTGGTGAATAGTGTCAATCTTTTTTTATACGATAAATTGTTTGAACCGATAAGTTGATGAAACTGACATAAATAATTTATCTGATCATTATACTTTTTGAAATTGAATTTAAAAATGAGTAAATGTATCCAGAACCATGCTCGGCTATTCCAAATTCTTAAAAACTCGAATTTTCAAAATATCAGAAATTTTGGGTCATAACATTCTCCCCTACTTCAAAAAATTTCGTCCTCGATAAGGAAAGAAGACGTAAGCTAATTTAGTTATAATAACCCTTTAAACTATTTACCAAATACCTTTTAGTCAAAATTGTGAAACTTAATTCACCAGGTATTCGTAACTACTTACACTCTTTATTTTTGTACCTAATAGGTTTCAGAACTTATCGACTGCCCAAAATCATTGATAATTTCAATTTCTTATTATGAATATGCTCTCTCATATACATAATTCTATAAACTCATTTTAGGGCATTACTAACCCTTTCTCTAGTGAGTCACTCTTCTAGGATATTACAAATCCTATCTCTGATGAGTTCTTTCTTTCTGTTCAAACGAGTCGTACCGGAAAAATTTGTAAACCAAAGCTTTGATACCAAACTGTAACATCCCACTTTTGGGCCCGGCTCAACTCGGCGATCTCAAAGGCGGGTTGTTGTGGGTACTTACTCATCATCACAAAAACAAAAGAAATTTTCATTAATATCTTTACTATATTACATCAAAGTACAAGAATATCAAAGTATAACAATTAGTACAACGGAAGATAATACATAGTGAAAAGCATTGCTCTCGACGGAAGGCTATCAAAATGAACAAGAGTATAGCTCCTTCCATAATCCAGAATCATGCTCTATAAAATCTGCAAACCAAAACTACAAGCTGTCCGTGTGGAAAATATGGGAAACCAGAGTTTAGGTGGATAACAATAAACTCCGGATCAGTCATGGGACTGGTGTGAGAAACAAAACAGTTATTTACATTATTTTATAGTTAGGTAAATCACAAGACGACGACGTATAACATGGAACGGGTTTTCCCCAAATGAATACTGTTAGATCAAAATTTGGACCTAACACCCAAATTTGTTTGTTTCGTAGAGGATTATGACTTAGGAATGCAGAGAAAACAGAAAACACACAGGATTTATAGCGGTTCGGCGTTAACGAGCCTACGTCCACTTTATATGTTATCGATTATACTTTGAATGCAAGTATAATCAATAATTTCACTCGTTCTCACTTTACAATGGTGATTTCTCTCAGTAATTTCGGAGCTAAACTGATGAGAAATGGTGGTATGACAGTAATGGAGGATTCAGTACTCAGAACTGCCAAAAAGATCCTGAAAAATGCCAATCTCTGGGCTATTTATAGCTGATTTTGTCAGACAGTTCGCGGGGACACGTGGCGTCAATCCCGAGGTAGTCGGATCGGACCGTGGCTTGATGTAGAATAGGTCAAGCTGGCTGTTGAGGACACGTGTCGCATGATCCACACGATTCGGATTGTGCTTGAGCAGTTCGTGAGCTTCGTCACGTGTCAGGGGGGTCGGATCGTGGCGTGAGACTTGGAGCGGACTACGCTATGTTGGTGTGAAGGGATCGCGTGACGACGGCAGGAGCGGACCGTGATGTGGTTGCCAGTGCGGATCGCGAGATGACAAGGTGCGGGGCGAACCGGCGAGGCGCCACGAACTAACCCTCTACGTGTCATTGGCGTTGGACTTCATGCCTTCTTCTCGTGTGTAAACCTTGGTGGCTTGATCAAAAATCTAGCCAACATTTTGCCCCCTCGAAGTATGTTTTATTGAAGTTGGAACGTGCTTCGAAGATTCCGATCTACCTTTCCCTGAAGTGATGCAAATCAACAGTCGTATCTGTCTGAAGCAACGTGCCACTCTGGACAGTTGTGTCTCTTTGTCCTGTATAAATACTGGATTGGACTCCGATCATTTCTTGCTTGTTGAACAATTCTTTTCTGGAATTTTGCTGAGGCTTCATCATCGAGTTCACCAGGTAAGTTTCTGAATTTTTTTACAATCATTCCTGAATTTTTCGTTCCGTCACGTCGCACGCCGGTCCGTGGTTGGCATGCTCGTCGCGTGACGTGTGCTCGTGCGAAGCGTGACGAGGTTCTAGCCTGGTGGGCCATCATTTGTCGCGAGGCTGTCCGTGGATCGAGATGGGCTCCCCAGCGTCACGGGCCTCGGCTCGCGGCCCGCATGGTGCAGACGCGACAAGGCCGGGAAGACAAAGGGACACCTTTTCCCTATATATGCTGGAACCCTCTTCACTTTCTTCTCCTTCTTTTTTCTGCTGCCGCCGCCAATGATTTCTTGCCTTAGCCTTCAATTCGTACTTCCGCCTCCCAATTCCAACTAAATCAAAAAGGTAATATGAATAA
Source organism: Allium sativum (assembly GCA_030737875.1). NCBI lineage: Eukaryota > Viridiplantae > Streptophyta > Magnoliopsida > Asparagales > Amaryllidaceae > Allium > Allium sativum. The sequence goes on along the minus strand of CM060916.1, from coordinate 692,520,451 downwards.
AAGTGACTCAATCCTCCTTTCTTTTTCTTTTTCGCTCGATTTGACCGGTTTAAGAGGAGGAAATGGTATGGATAGTCGAAGTTCTGGGCGTCGGAGGTGGATGAGACGCCATGGCTGAGGTTGTTCGAGCTTGGGAGTGGAGGAGAGAGGCGAGGAAGGAGAAGGAGGAAGAAGAGGAAGGAGAAGAGGGGTGTCGCATTGGTTTGATTCGTGGTGGCGAGGTAAGGAGATTTGGGCGAGGCCAGGTGTTGTGGCAAGGGAATGGTTTGGGATGAGAAAGTGAAGAAGTGGCGGATCGTGGGGAGGAAGAAGTAGCAGATCGTGGCGAGGTGCCGAGTAATGGGTTTAAATGGTGTGGCGTGACGCAGGCAGAATCGGTTCGCGGATGAGGCATGGGAGAGGCCCGTGGTGGAGTCGGCTAGGTGACGGGTCGAGGGAGAGTGAGGAAGCAGATCGTGGCGAGGCTGGTGCGTCACGTACTGCTAAGAAGCTATCACGAACCGCTTGGATGTGAATCGATACGCTGCTCGTACTGTAGCCTTTCCTCGAGCTGTTCCCACGAACCAAAGCCTTCGTCACGAACCGGTCATACAGGGCGATCCGATCTCCTCCTCGCGAACCGAAGGATGACTTTGAACCATAGAATGAACGATCCAACAAACTTGCTAAGCACACCATACAACTTAATTTCATCACACCAATGGACAGTTAGGTTAGAGCCTTGGGAAAGAACTTTCTGGACTGAGCAGACGCATAACATGACGGCATAGAACGACCAATACTTTGACGATTTCACCGACCATTGCACTTTTCTTTTATGCTTTTCTGTCATGCACGCACAAGCACACACCGGCACTTGCACACACCGGGGGTAAGGGTAGGTGTATTCTGACTTGTCATATATGCCAATACAGATATGTCGGATAAACAGGTAGTCGAGACACCAGAGAGATCCACCGAACCAGAAACTTCAACGCAGCCCCAGCCTGATGTGATGCCTTCAACCTCTGATCAAAATAAATCTGATCCCGACTACAGGGCAGGTTCTGAAGAAAAGTCATCATCTGCATCTGATACATCTGCTGAAGAGATAGACGATCGGGCTCCCGATGAGCTTCCGGGGGCCGAAGACATAGATAAATTCAACGATTGCCTGGCTTCTAAACTGGACAAGACTAAGCTCCAGAAGTTGTGCCTGAAACATGGGATACCCTGGGACAGCGTTAGAACTCCTGGAAAAGACGACAGACCCCATTCTGCCCCTGTTGGGTACATGACCATCAGTAGGTTGATGTGCTACGTCGGCGCTATTCCTCCTTTCCCGCCGATTGTTGTGGAAACCTTTAGACGACTACGCATCGCTCCAATGCAACTCCATTCCAATTCCTACGCTGCTCTGTATACTTTAGCGGTAGCTTATCCAGAGGTCCTGGGGACCGAGTTGACTTTCAAGGATTTAAGGTTCTTCTTCTTGTTCAAGAATAAGTCCAAGGTAACTCCAAATATCACTCATCTCGAGTCTGTGGCCAACAAAAAGGTTGTGACTGACGGCTATAGCAATAAAGGGGATCCAAAAGCCGACTGGTTCTACATTCAACATCAACCAGGGTGTGCACGGAGATGGCTTAAAGCTAGTGAGTTCTACTTTTTCAGATCAGTATCATTACTGGATCGTCGGGATGCTAACATATTCCTTTTCTTTATACAGGACATGCTTTCTCAAAGATAACGAGCCCAACGTATCAGAACCGATTGGCTCGCCTTCTCCGCAGCAAGTCAGACTTCTTGAAAATAAAGCTATGCCTTACTGATGAGAACCTTCACAAGCACCGTCTTCTGGACAGTAGATTCAATCTTGGAAAAGATAAGCCCCACAAACTTGTGGCTCCGGCTGAGGGGGAAGGAACATCTGGAGCGATAAAAGTAACTGAGGGTGAGGGGCCAAAGGAGACTTCGGTTCCTAAGGATCAATCTCCACCATAGATTCCTTCACCCGTGGATCCCGCCATTGCCAAAGAGTTAACTGACGAGCAAACTCTCAAGGAGTTAAGCAAGCTCCTGCTACCTGAGGATGTTTACTCACCACAAGACTTTGGTGATGATCCATTCTTTTCTGCCATTGAGGAGGTGGATACTTCTGTCCAAGAAAAAGAAAAAGAACAGACGAGCCTAGCTCCGGGCCCCAGTCTGTTAGGGGGTTATATGGGATGCACAAGTCACACGCACTTCTCACCACAGCACTTTCTACACTATGGCCATTCAAAATTCTAACATATACTTGTTTCATTTGCAGGAAGGATGACTCGTAGGCAGTCTTACTCGCATCGTTCCCTTCGTGCTGGCACTCCAAGCCATCGTGGGGATACTGAGCCAGCTCGTTGTAGCAATCGAGGGGGGGATAGCCAACGATCCCGGGACCCTCCTAAGTCTCAACCTTCTCAATCCAAGTCTCCATCGAAACGCGATTCCGGAAAGCCTCAAAGTTACAAGCCTCTTCCATCCGCTCCGGGAAAACAGCTTCCCAAAGATTTGAGTCCTCAAAAGGATACACCGTCTAGAGATAAGCCATCCAAAAAGCACCACGAGCCCAAGGACAAGAGAAAGGATTCGGGCAAGGAGGCTGAGAAAGAAAAATCTGACATTGTTCCTTCTGGTTCAGAAGAGTTAAGTGCCCCTGGGGCGAGAGACTATGTATGCAGCCCTGAAGCTCAAGCCCAGCTGAAAAGAATGCGAGAGCAACTTCCTGATATTTACGTCGAGAGGATGATGTTCACTCCGTCTCTTGAAGTGGTTCCCAAGGGCTGGGAGACTCAGGTTATCGAACAGATTCGCCATGCAGCAACCCAATATGAGGCGATGAGGAAGCACGCCGTGAAACTCTCTGATCGCATTCGCACACTTGAAACAGAAGCGCGCCGGTCCAAAGTCAGAATAGATAACAATGACCGGGCGATTGTGAAGATGACCACGGATTTGGAAAATGCACAAGCCCAGCTTGCCTTGGCCCAACGAGGCACCGAGAACGCTAAGAAAGAGCTTGAGGAGGCCAGGCAACGCTTCCGTACTGAACTTGATAGTAACAGCCAAGAGCGTGTGGCCTTAAAAAAGGAGGTGGAGGACCTGAAAATGGCTAATACTGAATTGAGAATGGCACACGATCATTGCGACGCTGATAGAGCTTCTTCGGAAAAGGAGAGAGCAGAGTTGAAAAATAGACTAGCCCTTGCAGAGCAGGAGAACAGGATCCTGAAGGACCAAGTGGCAGACGCTGAAAGGCGCGCAATTCTGGCTGAGAACAATGTCGGGAATGCAATCGAGTTGGCTTCTGTTTCTGGCGAGAAGCTCACCGAAAAAGAGAAAGAAATAGAAGAATTCGAAGAACTTTTGTTTGATTTCCTGGGCAATGTTCTCAAGACTCGCAATATCTCTTGGATCCCGGACTATCATGTCACCCTAGCTAACATTTGGGATGCCATCGTCGAGGGTGAAAAGCGGAGGCTAGGTGCTGAGGAGATCGACGAGGGTGAGCTAATGAAGACTATCTTGAGAGACAACGAACCTGAGGATCTGGAGAAAGGTCGACGCCTGATTCAGGAGGAGATGGAGAAGGAGCGGACCTTGGCTAAGGGCAAGGATAAAATTGAGGAGGGCTCAAGTTCAGGTGCAGAGCCCAAAGCCTCAGGAGTAGAAGAGTATAACCCCGATGACCCCTTAATCCCTCTAGGTCCAGCTCTCCCAGTTACCAGTGCCTCAGCAGCTGTTCTGGAAGGAGGATCAGCCGAAGGTATCTCTATATTTTCTCCAGAATTTGTCAAAGCTATCATTACATGTCGTCATCTTTCTGAACAATCAACTAAGCAGTCCGCCTTCTCCCCTGAAATAACACTTGTTCCTCGTAACACAGGTAGCGAGCCAGCCAATAAAGATGCTGAAATGGAAACCGAGGCGGGGAAGACTGACATCCCACCAAGTACTGGTGTCGATGCTCCGAAGCAGCCCGAGGGCACAATGACAGTGGAAAAAGTCACCCTAACATCCAGCACCGATGCTCCCGGGGGTGATGAAACCATTGAGGCCTCGAAAAATATGGAAGGACGCCATTTGGATGATGAGGAAGACGAGGTCGTCATTACCAAGGAAGTTAAGGGAGATGACGATGAAACTTTGGTTGAGAGGAAAGCTCGGCAAGAGAGGCAGCTAGCTTTAAAGAAGGAGGAGCAAGGTCCTCTTGACGTAACCCCCATTGCCGAATTTGACCCCAAAACCGGGTTGATCATAAAGCTTTCCACCAAATCGATTACCAAGCAGCTTGCTTCTGAGTCTTCCCAATCTTCTGACGAACCTCCGATTGGGCTTATTGACAAAAGGAAGAAAAGGAAGCAAGGCGATCAATCTGGGGGTGACACAGGAGTGTCTGAGTAGCAGAAGGAGGTGAAGAAGTCCAAGTCGTCGTCCAAGCATAAGTAGGACGTAGTCGTTTGTCCATGTTTTGTTTTTAGGCTTTCCACTGGCCATGAACCGTACTTGCGAGAATGGCCCTCGCTTTTGTTTAGGTTGCTTTCGATTCCTGCAAGTTAGGAAATAAAATTTCTGTTTCTTTACCTTGTACCTGCAAACGTTTCAAAGTTAGTTGTGTATCCGAACATTTGAAACATGAATAAGAACATAGTGCAGATAAGCAGGTGAGTTACTAATGTAACTGCCATGAAACATGGTGAGCTATGCATGCAATACTAAGTGTGATGCACTAAAGCAGTAAGTGTCCATAGGCATGCTATTAGTCGCTTATTAATTTGCAAATGCGTTTGCCCCCATGTTCGGACATGGAGAACCCGGGCTCAACTTTCAGTCTGGTCCCCGAAGCTTCAGCGGGGTAGAAATCGTATGGGCGCTGAGTCTCTAGCACCCTTCTCAGCGCTCAATCGGAGACGCTTTTACACTCTCCTGGAAGTCGCCGAGGTTAGAGTTCGAGCTCAGCAGTTCCATCGCGAGCTCTTTCTCAGCGCTCAGTCGGAGACGCTTTTATACTCTCTCTCTCTGCTCTGGGGAGTTAGAGTTTGAGCTCAGCAGTTCCATCGCGAGCTTTTTTCTCAGCAATCAGTTGGAGACGCTTTTATACTCTCTCTGCTCTGGAGAGTTAGAGTTCGAGCTCAGCAGTTCCATCGCGAGCTCTTTCTCCGCGCTCAGTCGGAGACGCTTTTAAACTCTCTCTCTACTCTGGAGAGTTAGAGTTCGTCAGGGCGGCTCCGATCATGGTACACCGTCGCGACTTATGGACGTCGTCTTCACGTCCGGCATGCTCTCTCTCTGCTCTGGAGAGTTAGAGTGCTATTAACAAAGTAATTTGCTTTATTGCACTTTTTAGGGCTTGAGCGCCGGCTATTCTCCATTCTGATGGAAGGCACCTTGAGTCAAAAGTTCCCGCGATTGCTGTAAAGCTTGTAGCAATTGCACAAAGGATAAGGCGGCAGATAAGTAATAGTGCAATAAAGGTAAACGACACGCAATATTTTTATAGTGGTTCGGCCGAATCATGACCTACATCCACTTTATAATCTTTTGCTCAGAAGAAATCGGACTATTCTAGGCAAGTCGTGCCTTGTACACGGTCCTTACAGAACAAAATAATAGAGCTGACGGTTCTACATCAGGTAAGGCCGCAGATGTTGGGCGTTCCACACTCTGGGGATTTCCCTTCCATCGACGGTCGCTAGCTTGAAAGTTCCATTATCAAGCCTGCGCAGAATAGAGTACGGTCCTTCCCACTTTGCTCCCATATGCATTGAGGGTGGAAAGACACGTCTTAGAACCAAGTCTCTGGGTTCAAAGGTTCGTGCTTGAACCTTTTTGTTGTAGTATCGAGCAACTTGCTGCTTGTATCTCAAGGCGCGTAGATCTGCTTCGTCCCTCTTTTCTTCTATTATGTCCAGGGATTCAAGGAGCAATTCATTGTTAGTCATAGGATCGTAGTAAGTCACTCGGTGAGAAGGTACCTTTATCTCAACCGGGATGACCGCCTCCGATCCAAAGGCGAGGGAGAAAGGAGTGTGGCCTGTTGCCGATTTATACGTCGTCCTGTAGGCCTATAATGCTAGAGGTAGTTCGTCGACCCACATGGCTTTGGCCCGTTTTATCCTCCTTTTCAGGATGGACTTAATCACTTTATTCGCCGCTTCGACTTGTCTGTTCGACTGCGGATGTGCCACAGAGGTATATCGCTTCTCGATGTGGTACTTCTGGCAAAAGTCCCGGAATTTGGTGCTGTCGAACTGGGTCCCGTTGTCAGTTATGATGATCTTTGGAATCCCGAATCGACAGATGATGTTCCTGACGACAAAATTGATCACTCGTTCGGTTGTGATTGTAGTTAGCGGCTCGGCTTCGACCCACTTGGTGAAGTAATCAATGGCCACGATTGCAAACTTCGCTCCGCCCTTAGCTATGGGGAGACTTCCAACTATATCAATTCCCCACACGGCGAAAGGCCAGGGGCTCGTCATCGTCTTTAACTGACCAGGAGGTGCACTGGGAATCTTTGAAAATCTCTGGCATGCATCGCATCGTCGTGCGTACTTGGCCGCATCTTTGTTTATAGTAGGCCAGAAGTAACCATGCCGCAACACCTTCTTTGCCAATGTTTGTCCTCCGGTGTGATCGCCGCATTCACCCTCGTGTACTTCCTGCAGTACACGCTTGATGTCGTCATGAGCTATACACCGTAGAAGAGGCATCGAGAATCCCTGTCTGTATAGGACTCCGCCTTGTAGAAGGTATCGGGAAGCTTTTCGAATGATCTTACGCCTCTCGCTTTTCTTGGACGGAAGCGTTCCATTCACCAGAAAGTCCTTTATGGGGGTCATCCACGACTCCCTTTCCGGTTCCGTCTCCAGTACCTGATCAAGTTCCATCTGATCGGTGCTAGGGGATCGGAGTACCTCGATAGGGGCTAGCCCGGTCTCTTCAGGATCGTCGGAACTAGCCATTTTTGCCAACTTATCCGCCTGTTGGTTCTCTGTCCGCGGAATATGGGATATGCTGTAATGATCAAGGCCACTCAACAACTCCTTTACTTTCTTCAGATAAAGAATTAATCTTGGGCTTCTGGCTTGGAATTTTCCAGTGACCTGGTTCACAACTAGATTAGAGTCGCAAAATATGTCCAGCCTCGTGATTTCTAACTCCTTAGCGATCTTCAGCCCGGCTATCAGGGCTTCATATTCAGAGTCGTTGTTGGTGGCGTGAAATTCCAACCGGATAGCATAGGATATTAGCCGCTTTTCAGGAGTCTCAAGCACTACTCCGGCGCCTGATCGTTGGTTATTCCTAGCGCCATCAGTGTACAATTTCCAAGCATTGGGATCAAGAAGCAACTTCGGTGGGTCAATCTCTTCATTCACCGTGTCATCCTCTAGAGCAGTGAATTCTGCAATAAAATCTGCCAATGCTTGTCCCCGTATCGACCGTCGGGGCTGAAAGTTGAGATCAAATTGACTCAACTCAATGTTCCACTTGAGCAGTCTTCCGGACGCTTCTGGTTTTTGCAGAACTTGCTTGAGTGGATGGTCTGTGTACACGGTGATGGGATGAGCTTGGAAATAATGTCGAAGCTTCCTGGAGGCGACCAGCAGACTATAGGCCAACTTCTCTATCTTCGGATAATTATGCTCTGCCGCTGCTAATTTTTTGCTCATGTAATACACTGGCCTCTGTACTTTGTCTTCTTCTCTCACTAAGGCTGAGCTGATTGCGTAGGACGACACTGCCAGGTATACGAACAAGTCCTCGTGATCCACGGGCTTAGACAGTATCAGGGGTTTCTCCAAGTGACTCAACAAATTCTTAAATGCTTCTATGCAATCGGGAGTCCATTTAAAGTGACGCTTGCCTCGCTTTATCAGTTCGAAGAATGGGATACATTTGTCCGTAGCTCTAGAGATGAATCGGCTTAGCGCGGCTACTTTCCCCGCAAGGCTTTGCACATCTTTAATTTGCTTAGGTTCCTGGATGTCCCTGATTTCTGCAATCTGGTCTGGATTAATCTCTATGCCATGTGAGCTAACGATAAATCCCAAGAATTTCCCGGAGGCGACCCCAAAGGAGCACTTTGTCGGGTTGAGTTTCATTCCGTACTTTCGCAGAATACCGAACATCTCGGCCAGGTCTGCTGTATGATTGGAGGATTGTCTGGACTTAACCAGCATGTCATCGACATACACTTCCATCGTTTTCCCAATTTGGTTGTAGAACATCCTGTTCACTAACCGTTGATAAGTGGCACCAGCATTTTTCAAGCCAAAGGGCATCACCACATAGCAGTATAAGCCTAGATCTGTAATGAAGCTCGTGTGTTCTTGATCCGGAACTTGCATAGGGATCTGGTTATACCCTGAGTAAGCATCCATAAAGGAGAGAAGCTCATGACCGGCAGTCGAATCTACCAATTGATCAATTCTGGTCAAGGGGAAGCTATCTTTGGGGCATGCCTTATTCAAATCTGAGAAATCAATGCAAGTTCGCCACTTCCCGTTAGCCTTCTTCACTAGAACTGGATTTGAGATCCAGACTGGGTAGGTTGAATCTCTGATGAATCCATTGCTTTTTAGCTTTCCAACCTCTTCTTTCAAGGCAGCGGACCTCTCCGGGCCCGGCATTCGCCTTTTTTGTTTCACCGGTGGATGCTTCGGGTCAATGCTCAACGAGTGACTCATGATGGAGGGTGATATCCCACACATGTCCGCGTGGGTCCAAGCAAATACATCCAAATTGTCTTTCAAGAAATCCGTCAGTTCTTTAGCTCGAGTTGGATCCAACTAGGACCCAATCTTCAGGACCTTCTCTGGGTCTCCCTCATTGATTGGTACATCCACAGTTGTCTCGTTGGGAGCCGCCATCCTGCCCCCAGGTCCATCGTCCTCTCTGGGATCGATGTCCTCGGGCAGTTCTCTGGGCGACTCACCTACGGTCACTCTCTTTAGTTGCTATGAGGTCTCCACCCTCGAGGGGGGAGAGGAGTCTTTAGTTTCGATGTTTCCTCCCTTACGGAGCAGCTTCAGTTCGGCAATGTAGCAGGCCCGTGCAGCAACCTGGTCTCCTCTGACTATTCCAACACCTGCTTCTGCGGGGAACTTCAATAACAACCACCAGGGGGCTATGCAGGCTCTGAATTTTGCTAGGGCCGGTCGGCCCAGGAAAGCATTATAGGGCGATTCAATGCCCAAGACCACGAAGGGGAGAATTCTCACTCTCTGGCGTTCTCCTTCCCCAAGTGTAACAGGTAGCTCCACGTATCCCATTGGCGCGGTTGAGGCTCCGTTGAATCCACGGATCCATCCTTCGCACGGTTTCAAGTCTTTCGTCTCGAGATTCATTTGATCGAACGTCTTCTTGAAAAGAATATTGACCGAACTTCCATTATCCACCAAGACTTTATGAACGGTGGCCGGGCCAATAGGGACGGTAATTACAAATGGATCTTCAGTTGGAGCATGGACTCCGATACTCTCTCGCTCGCGGAAAACGACGTCGTCTGACATCATCTTTTGTTGCTTTACCGGGGCACTGCTCTCAGGATCACTGCATTCTCCTATCTCGAGATGTTGCTTAGCTGCGTTAACATACTGGTCCAACGCTTTGGAACCATGCCCAGCCAAATAGAGCCCTCCGATTATGGTATTGATAACGAGGTTCTTTCCTTTCTTCTGGGCAGTCGGCCTGGCAGCGGGTGGATTCTGGTTTTGGTTCGGAGCTTGAACGGTTTGCCCCCTGTCTCTAGGGGCCACCCTGTATTCATCCAATTTCCCTTCTCGAAGAAGCTTCTCAACTACGTCTCTCAGGTGACGTCATTCATTGGTGGAATGGCCGTGAATCTGATGGAAGAGGCAGAATTTCCGTCTCTCGCTCCTTTTCTGTGGATTCTCGCGGAGGAGACCGTTTGTGTTGGAGAACAATGAATGCATCCACGAAGATATTCTCTAAAGTGTCGTTTATTGGCGTATAATTCTCGAAAGACCTGGGACGAGAACTTCTCTGGGAGTCGTTCCCTCGATTCCTCTTCCGATTGTTACCATTGGCGGTGTTGCCGTTGTTTCCTGACTGGCGGCCGCCTCCCTGGTTTCGATTTCCGACGTTGACTTCAACTTTCCCCGAGCTGTCACCTATTTGTTTAATGGCGACATTGCTTTGGATTTCCTCCTTGTCAGCCGCTTTCGCCTTCCGATTAGCATACACCTCTTCCCGACGCAGGTGTACGTTAGCCTTCTCGTAGAACAATTCTCTAGTGTGAGGTGGTTTACCAGCCAAGTATCTCCCAAATTCGGTATCCTTGTCAACTCCATCAATCAGGGCTGCCACAATAGTAGGCTCATGGGGATCTTTAACCTCGGTAGCAGCTAGGTTGAAACGATCCAGATAAACTCTTAAGCTCTCACCCGGTCGTTGCTTAACAAGGAAAAGGTCGATTACACTCTTTGTCCTCTGTGCGTATATACGGAACTATTCCACATATTTTTCACTCAGCTCTCTGAAGCTGGAAATGGATCTGGGCGGTAAGCGTGTAAACCATAATATTGCTACATCTTCCAAGAATATAGGGAACGCTTTGCACTTCACGGCATCGGAAGCTGCAGCGGCAGTCATCGACCACGAATATCTCATTAGAAACTGGATTGGATCAGTTCTACCTGTATAATGGTTCATCTGCGGCATGTTAAAGCGTCTCGGGAAGGTTGCATTTAGGATATCATCGGTGAAAGGGGTGTGACTGCGGTCAATCCCCCAATCTTCATTTCTATGCCCACGGCTATCTGCCAGGATTTGGTGGACCATAGTTGCAACGTTTGCACTGGTTAGTGGAGGCTCGGGATCAGCACTCCTCTCTCTGGGGGGCTCTCCAGCTTCTCTTCGGGGTATAGCTGGGGGATCTGGAGCTCGGACAGGGCTCCGTCGCCCCCTGTTGCCATGAGCATCTGCACGACGAAGGGGCTACGGCGGTCTGTTATCAACAAGATTATCAACAACTCGCGCTCTGGGAGTTGCTGCATGATTATTCAAATCGCGGTTCGAAGGTCCTACTCCAAGTGACTCTTCTTCCCGCGAGGGCAAGGTTCCAAATCGGAGCTGTTCTATATTCTCTGCCCTCTCATATGGCCGCCGCGGAGGTCTTGGTGATTCTTCAGATGAATAAGAGTACTCTGGAGTGGGCGGACGAACTGGAGAAGGTATTCTTTGCCTCGCAAGATCATCAAGCCTTTTGTCCATTGCAGTCAGGCTTTGTCGTAGCACGGAACTTTCTTGCCTTTGAGCAGCTATTTCATCAAACAATCTATCCCACATTTCAGCGAAGCGGGAGAGAGTACCCTCGGTGACCAGAGCTGAGGGATCGTATTGATCGTCAACATCTTCTCTTATGCGCAGAGAACTTGAGCCAGGTCGAGCGGAAGTAGCAGGACGTGTGGAGTAAGTCATAGTTTCTTTTCCAGGTCGATGTCGGCGGATCGCTGCGCCTCCTCTGCTTCGGTTCGTGGCGCCTGGAGGAGGGTTCGGCACGTCACCTTGAGATCGCGTCACGGCTCTATCAGTAGTTCGGTCCGTGCCGTCCTCGTCTTGTTGGATCGCGGCGCCCCCTCGAGGAACCTGGTTCGTGGCGCCATCCTCGTCACGGTTCGCGTGACGCGCCTCATCCTGCTCGTGGACACTTTCTTCAGTTGCTTCATTCACCCGCGAGGCTTGTACTTCCTTAGACTTCTTTCCAGCCATGGTATTATGTATCGCTGAAAGCTTCGAATACTTGAACAGTGAAGATCTGGGACTGTATTCTTCGGACCTTCAAATCCAAAGAGTAGAATAGCAATCCGGTAGGCTGAGAATCCGTTCTCAGTGAAAGCACCAAAATGTTAGATCAAAATTTGGACCTAACACCCAAATTTGTCTGTTTCGTAGAGGATTATGACTTAGGAATGCAGAGAAAACAGAAAACACACAGGATTTATAGTGGTTCGGTGTTAACGAGCCTACGTCCACTTTATATGTTATCGATTATACTTTGAATGCTAGTACAATCAGTAATTTCACTCGTTCTCACTTTACAATGGTGATTTCTCTTAGTAATTTCGGAGCTAAACTGATGAGAAATGGTGGTATGACAGTAATGGAGGATTCAGTACTCAGAACTGCCAAAAAGATCCTGAAAAATGCCAATCTCTGGGCTATTTATAGCTGATTTTGTCAGACGGTTCGCGGGGACACGTGGCGTCAATCCCGAGGTAGTCGGATCGGACCGTGGCTTGATGTAGAATAGGTCAAGCTGGCTGTTGAGGACACGTGTCGCATGATCCACACGATTCGGATCGTGCTTGACCAGTTCGTGAGCTTCGTCACGTGTCAGGGGGGTCGGATCGTGGCGTGAGACTTGGAGCGGACCGCGCTATGTTGGTGCGAAGGGATTGCGTGAGGACGGCAGGAGCGGACGGTGATGTGGTTGCCAGAGCGGATCGCGAGATGACAGGGTGCGGGGCGAACCGGCGAGGCGCCATGAACTAACCCTCCACGTGTCATTGGCGTTGGACTTCATACCTTCTTCTCGTGTGTAAACCTTGGTGGCTTGATCAAAAATCTAGCCAACAAATACCAATCATTAAAACTCAAAATAGTTTTACCTTCATATTTAGATTTATCAAATCAAATCAACTTCCTTTATTTTCAAAATCCATTCTTTCGAAAATAATTTCTTTGCACTTAAAATCCCTCTTTTCATTTCAAATTATTGAAACACTAGATATTTCTTTCATATCAGATCATGCTACACTATGGGATTTAGAAACAAATCAAATTTGAAAATCTCAAATACCAACTACATATCAAAACATATGCAACCAGATCGGAAGGTTTCTCCTGATAACAAGGCAACTGAGTCCCGACCTTCTTATCAATAAATAATCTAGTATGTCCCTCTATATCAAGAGCGAACCATATGGTATGTCCTTCTATCTCAAGAGAGAACCATACCCTCACACATTGCCCAGGTTTTTAGTCACGGGTTACCCGAATCATATGTAACACAAAAAATCATTTTATATTCCGAAATGGCAAATCATTACGCAATAATAATCACAAGTATCTTTCAAATCATAGCATCATTGCTTTCTAAATCATTCAAACATTGAGATTTAAGCCATCGAAATTCTCTTCGATTATAAAACACCTTTTATAAACCGTTTATCATCTTCAAAATATATATTTTCAAATATTTTCTACTTTCTCGAAATTAAACATTTCATTTCATATTCTTTTATGAAATGATATTTCAAAATCATTCATTTAAATTTACGTTCACCATTTAAAAGAATCAAATATTGTCGTTAGCGTTGCTACGGTCTATTTTTCCCAAAATAGCTTTTTAACTTTCCCTACTTGGTATATTAAACCCAAACCTCTTTCAAATCATTTATTATGATTTATGATCATTTATCTCTATTTTTAATAATTAAAAATAGTCTATTTCATTAAAATCCAATTCAGGCCACTAACGGCAGTGACGCTGTTTTTATTTCAAGTTAATTTGAACTTATTTTAAGATCTAACCGTTGGATTTAAAAACTTCACATATCATTAGAAAGCTCTTTACATTTCGAACCAAGCGTTTTCCATTTCGGGAAAATCCTACGTACGATCGGATCTTTCGGTACGTCAAATTAAAGTCAATGTTCGAAATTCGTGAACTACCGCTACGCGACTAGTCCTATTCGGATAAAACTTCGATTTACAATTTTATTTTCTCAATCAACTAATTAACCACAATCATACAATCATCAATCAATCATAAACATATAAAATTATCTATCCATGTCCTGTTTATATTGACAAAAGTCACGCCAATATAAACTAATGTTACTATTCACGCAACGTACATGCAACATGCCAACCAAGTTGTCATCCAATTCAACCAACCATTTGTTTATGGTTTTTAACTTCCTAAGCCACTTAAGTTATCATATAACTTACTAATCCACTTCAACAAATTAATATTCACATTTCAACCACAAACTACATTAATAACATAATATGTACTTTACTTGCATATAACCGCATACAACATCAATAAGCATATGTGCACATATATTAATTCAAACGTGAGCTATAATTGCTCACTAACTAAACTAATTAACCAAATGTTAACGAAGTTTGCTCACCGTAGCTATTCCGCTCCGTCTAACTTTAAAGGAAGGATCTTTATGTCACCGCAATCTTGCTAGCAACTAAATGAATACTTTTTGCACACAACACTTCTATCATATGTAACCAACTTATTTATGTTTATATGAGTTCTAACTTGGATTTAGGGGGTTCGGCCATGAAATGGGGCCCATGGCCTTGGTGGAGGGGGCGTTGGCATATGACATGGGGCGTGGGGGGGTGTAGGTGGCCATTGTTGAGGAAGGAGAAGGAATGGAAGAAGCGAAGTGGAGAAAAGTGAGAGAGGAGGGTCTCTTTTATAGGAAATGGAAGTGGACTTGAATCGGTAAGGTGTCGGCATCTTAGGAAGAGGGAGGGGGGATGTCATGACAACTCAAAAGAAACACAAATGGTTGTATTAGGGAGTGACACCTCAAAGAAAACATACTTTCTATGTTAATGTGTTGTTTAACTAGTTTAACTACATTTAACACTTAATCATCATGTTATGACATATAAATGTTCATGGAATTAAATTAGTGTTCTAAAAACATTTACCCAGCATTTGACAAATATATTTTATTTTTAAATATTAAATATTGGCCCAAAACCAATTAATTCGATCATTTTATATTAAATTTCATTAAATTTTACCTAGTGTTTTCTACTCGTACGACCACATACTAATACCAATTGCTACGAAATTTGAAACTCTGCTATGTTTCACAAATAGGTTCCAATGAACCTAGTCTTGTCGAATTCAGAGATTGTTTGCAAAATGGCCTTTCTTTATGTTATTATTTAATTTTAACTCTTTTTCTGAACCGCGTTTATATTACGCGCACTCACACGCTAATTCCGATTGACTTGAAATTTGGAACTTTACCATAATTTACTACTACAGATCCAATAAAATTGGTTTCGTCGATTTCTGAGACGGTTTGCAAAATGTCTATTTTCTTAGCTTTTAAAATAGAATTGAATTATCGGTCTTCAAACTATTTTTTTTAATTATCATTTTAAAATTCAATAACCTTATTTCATTTTGTTTAATAATATAAAACAACTTTAGAATTCATTCCAATGACTTTTCAAGCCTTGTTTCAATATTGGTGAATAGTGTCAAATTCTTATTTTATACGATAAATTGTTTGAACCGGTAAGTTGATAAAACATATATAAATAATTTATCTGATCGTTATACTTTTTAAAATCGTATTTAAAAATGAGTGTATGTATTCAGAATCGTGCGCGGTTATTCCAAATTTTTAAAATTTAGGTCATTACAGAATTAATATATTCATCTTTTGTCATTAAAAGTTAATACTATTAATGACTGCAACATCTGCAATGCTTAACTTTAAGCCTTACAGAATGGATTATTCTAACTGAGTTATTTAAGTCATTTACTAATTTTTGAGGCAAGGTGTTTTTATTTTACGTAGGCACGCTGGTTATATAGTAGTCATACCGCTTCATAATTAAAATATAGATATGAGACATACTCCTCAACAACTAAAAGAAACAACTAATCTAGCTTACAGAGCTAGAGTTATGCAAATTTAAAAGAGAGACGATGCTGGTTACCACAAATGGTGATATACATGATCATTCTGTGTATCTCTTACTTATTTATAATTATAGTTTCTATTCCTAATCTCTGCAAACACATTAAAAAAATTATTGTAATGAAATACTCTTTCAAAATGAAATAATAGTAATAATAGTAAATGTAGTCAATACTCAGTGACCAAAGGAACAAATAATCGTGCTTCATGCTAGTGTTAGTAAGTAAAAAACACAATTTTATGTCACAACAACAAGTGATTCATCTATGAATCTATTATTGGCTTAAGTATACAAGCTTACCAAAAAAATATTTTAGAAAATCGACCAGCCCCGGCTTGTTGAAACAAAAATTAAAGTACCTGAATAAATTTGAAGGAGATCAAACGAGGTTTTGCCATTCCGATCCATACATATCCAAACATTACACTCTTAAAGGAGAAACTACTATCTCATTCTTATTTTATTTTATTTTCAATTTCTTACTGCAACAAGCATAATAGTATTAAGATTTGATCATTTGTTCTGCATCGTAGTGTAAATTAAGCCATGATAACCGTTGAAAAAGAAGAAGCAAAATTGCTAACTTTGATTGATAGCGTAAAAATAATTGTACTAAATATGAAAGTAGAAGGGAAGTAAAATATACCATTCATGATGACTATACCAAGGTTCGACAACTTCTTTCCGATCATTTGAAATTTACTTAATTTTGGTAAATTTCGAAAATTCTAAATGTTTCGATATCAATTTCGGTTTCGGTTTCAATTGCCACATAACGTTAGTTGGTTTTCATAGTCTATCCAAATTGAACAAAATTAAATATAAAACATCAATTTCAAAATGAATATTATAATTTGTAAGTTAATCTATATTAAATTGAACATTATA